>APFE030937862.1:0-18274 GCA_000404065.3 Pinus taeda
TCTTCCTATGGTGTTATCGTGTTGATTGTTGACTTGTCATTTTTTCCCAACTTCCCATGCAACCCCATGCCTCATAAATTTTTCGTTTTCTTTACATTATCTATTATTCTCAAGTAAGTGTGGCCCTCACCCTTCTCTTGCAACGTAATTAATTTAGAAACACCAGTCCATTCAAAGTGCACCAATCAAACTTTAATGGCTGTCCTAAAATAGTTCATATTTCATGCTATAATAAAACCTTGAAACATCCCAAGAAAGAAACCTCCTCAACTCTAGAATCTGTGTCCCTTGAATCAACCCATTTTCTTTTTATCAAATATTTACATAGTACACATAAGTGTAAAATAATAGGGGTTGCCAACAACCCCTCCCCCTTGGGGGAACATTGTCCTCGATGTTCTTTGTCCATATACAATAAGAATAAGCTGTTTAAAATACCAAACACAACTATCATGGAGCTTTATATGCATAGCTCATTTCAACTTTTACAAGTCATCTTGTATGTACAGTGGCTTGCCCAACCACTTGGTAAACAATAGTTTAAGTTATAAGAAGAGCTTCGGCGTAAATCACATGAAAAAGACCTTTGTCGATGCGTTTCGAACCAACTAGTGTGGTTCATCGTCAGGACAAGTTGAAGACACAGTACAAAAATATTAATAATAAATTCGTAATAACCATTAGTATTATTTCATTAATAACCTAATGTTACTTAACTAAATAAATTACTTATGTTACTATTCATTGTACCTAATTTTACTAACTTCTAGAAATAAAACATTATATTATTAATTTTAAAATTATTAAAATAATAACAATATTAAATTTATTAATATAAGTTTGGCCTTGGTCCTAGAGTCTAAAATAGCCGTTATGTAGCCGTTGGAGTCTCTGCTCAGTCTATTTAGCATGCTAGGCAAGATCTGTGTCTTCAACTTGTCCTGACGATGAACCACACTAGTTGGTTCGAAATGCGTCGACAAAGGTCTTTTTCATGTGATTTACGCCGAAGCTCTTCCTATAACAATGATCAATCACAGAAGCCTCAATTCTACAATAGTTTAAGTCTTTTTATGATTTATATGTATAATATCTAACTTGGATTTTTCCTTCCCTGAGAGTGTTTCTTGCCTCCAATGTCTAGTGATGCTATCTTGCACCTCTTTTCCCTTTAGGGAATAGTTCCCATCTCATTGTTTCCAAGCACACCCCCAATGTTATTACGATGCCAATCAACTATGCTCATGACCAAAAACCAATTTAATTTTCTGGCCTTCCCTTCTTTGCTTTTGAATCCCTTGGGAATCTAGTCACCCCCCCTTCTGCGCAGTCACTCACCTTCCAAGTTCAGGCATCCCCTTCTATACTTCTCATCCCCTCGGGCGATCCATTCCTTGGTAAGGTTTTTCTCACATTGGAAGGGTATCAAAACCAAGGCATATCCCTTCCTCAAAACTATCATACTGGTCATATTATGCTTTATTGTAATCAATTGGTACCAATGATGCTAGTGTCCCATAATGATCCCATCCCTAAAACATTTTACAAGCATACTACTGCATGCTTTAATATCTTCAAGTTGTTTCCATTCACTTTGCATCCCAGTCCATTCACCCAACACAGAAATATCCATGCTTCCTTACATTGAGACACACAATTCTCCACGAGAATCATCATAAGGAATTGAAATAATTTGAATCATACCTCAGAATCTTGCCCATGAAATGAAACTCATGATTTTATTCTACATCATATCTAGCAAAACCAAGTTATATCATAAACCAAACCATTATAGATTAGCATATCAATTTATGTTCATAACTTAGAAATTCATGAAATCAAATGGAATACTTATACTCTTATTTGAATTTCTCTTTTCTTCCCTCTTTACACACACTGGATAGATTTCCCCACTAGTAAGAATCTAGTGGCCTCTTCCTTTCCCATACACACACTGGGTCGATTTCTAAACCTGATAAGCACCTAGTTCCTTCTCTTCTCTTTACCCATGTACACACACTAGATTTATTTCCAAACTTGACAAGCACCCAGTGCCTTCTCTTCTCTTCCCTTTTGATTTCAAATTTATTAAGTGGTTCATCAGCCCTAAGGTGAGCACTTAGTAACAAATAAATAAATAATCCCAATCACTACCATCTGAATATGGACACTACCAAACCAGGTAGTCACTTCTAGACTAAGTAGTCTTCTGTTGATAGGAATATAGGTGTATCCCATACCTTTGCAAGCCCAGGAAACCCCCATTCTTGACAATCTACCTGTCCTAATCAACACGTGCCTATAAAATCCCACACATGTTTATCCTAACAAATTACACCACATAAGGGCCCAGACTGTCCCATACCTTCCTATCTTAAAACAATACACAACACATGCGTGTATACATAGGTTACAATACATCACATACACATACACATACACATACACACATGGAATACACATGTATAACACAAAACATACATAATACACATGTCATAGTATGATATGTACACAACAATGTTACAAATCTAGAGACCACACCGTCTCCATCCACAGACACCAGACAACACCGCCTTTAGTGTCTTTCCCATGCTTCATCACATGCCTCCACAATCCAAATCTAGGATCTATGGTTTCTTTAATTATCCATGCATGTCCCATAATGCTGTAGATCAAACTAATTTCCTTTGGATGGTATATCCTTAAGCATCCCCTATTCAAAATATAAACATGATCATAATATAAGAATTATATTCACATGATATTAAAGTCATAATTACCTAGGGCTTCTTCTTTCCTAAATTATTCCTCTCATAACCGGGAATCACAAACATGCCATCCATTCACATGTTAAATTCATAAGCATGATCAATAATTCTTCAACAAGAAGGATCTAAACAATAACCTAGCAATCACAATGACATTTATATACATATATAAACATTGACATGATCATGAACATATCACAAATTTACAAATGTAAATTCGGTTAAGGTCACAACAACCCCCTTTGATCCATTCTCATGACTGCCATATCATTGTCCATTAACCCATGGACCAACCAACCCACTGTTATAGACATATTTGGGCACATCAACCCCAAACTTATATGTCGATAAACTAGGGCTCATCAACCCATAAAAGAGTTGTTTCATGCCCTAAAGGAACATAGTCACCTGAATACATCATTCCCCAAAAGTTCCACCTGAGAAACCATCCAGAAATGGCCTAAATTAAACCATACTGATTGCCCCACTAGCAAAGTGCGATGCATACTGAGTGGTACACTGCCAGGGTGCGATGCATACTGATTAGGCCTTCTATAGGGTGCGATGGGTGACGATGGACAAATGTCCAAGACAATTTTCTAGGTGGTTGCTCATAGAATCTTCTAGAAACTTCTCCTTTGCCACTTGCCTCTCTGAATTCGCCCAAGGATGAATAAGGGATATAAGAAATCTCCAAGTGGAACCAATTGTAACAAGTGGAATGACACTAATCAAACCCCATGGATGACTAACACCCTTGCACACATCTATAAATGGATCTCCAATTCAAGATATCTAGAGGCTGGAATATTGTGAATTGCAAGGAAGTGCTGATAGTTTGTAATTGAAGAAGAAGCATCATATTTTTGGTGTGATCTTGCTATTTCATGAGGTAAGGAAGGATTGAAGCTGGATCAGACAATTGGGTTGTAATTCTCCCTTCTATTAATAAAGTTCTTCAAATTTTCTTCCGTATGATTGTGTAATTGTGAATATTATCATTTGTGAATGCTATCATTTGTTCATTATATACCTGATTCTGTAATGTTTATGTTGTAATAGATCACGATGTTTTGATGGTTCTTTGTTACTGTACTTGTGCAGGTACTCTCCAAGCGTGTTAATTACGGGGAGGAGTTGCGAGATCTGTCAAAGGGGAGAGAGAGAAAAGAAGGGATTAAGTGGAAGCTCCAGGTTGGTTCCATTATCTTTCTATTATCTGTTACACATAGAAGAAATCGTTGAATTGCTTTAAATTGTTGTTTCTAGGGTAGTTGCCAAACCTAAAGGGCCAACATTCTTTAGGAATACTAGTTTTCCCATAAAAAAATTGGCGAATCCGCTGGGGAAGAACAGATGTTTGTTTGTTATTATTTTTTGTTTTATAAACTATAGATAGAGCTTGAAGTCAGCCAGGTAGCCCTCGAACTACTCTTGCTCTGCAATTGCATAGTAGATGAATGCTACTTCAGTCAATCTCTGGTTTAGTTTATGAATTAAACATTTGACTTACAAGCATTTTAGATGCCCTTTTGGTAGCTCAGTAACCTCCCAAGACATTCCTTCATACCTTGCTCTTTACTGTTCATTAAAACATTGAAAACATTTGCACATCTGAGCCAAAAACCCATTTTAGTTGCGCTCCCTGGACCATCGCACTGTCTTCTACTGTAACCCAATATACATCGCACCTCCCAAGTGCGGTAAGTGTGATGCATCCCTGTTTTTGTGAAGCCTAGGTGCGATGACTGATTGAACTCTTTTTCCATTCTATAAATTGGGGGGTTTTGACCTTGTTTTTAGTTTTGTTTAGTTGTTTTGCTGCATATGAACGTGCCTACTTACTAAAGCCTACATGCATCACGTAAATCAACCTCATTTAGATTAGGATTAGTGAATGTTTTTGTGTGTTTTTTCATCATTTACAATCGTTTGTTGAAAAGTTGTTTAAATCGATTTGTCGCTTTGATGCAAAAAGTGTCGTAATTGTCGTTTTGTGTCGAAAAGAGAAGTGTCGTGAATTCTTCCTTCCTTTGATAATCGATTGAACTTTTCTTTATGTATTTGATCTAATTTTTTTATACTCAAAGTGTTGAAAGAATTTTTATTCAAAATTTAAAAGTGTCGTGGAGTCTTCCTTTCTCTTTTGAAGAAGAAATTGTTGAAAATTTCATTTTTAATGAAATATTTTAGATCTTTGCTGCATTTAGTTTTCCTTATTAGCATTTTTCACATTAAGGAGAACAAAAACAAATACATGCATTTGCATTTAGCATTTTTAGATTTGTGTGCGAAAATATGATTTAGGGAAATGCACTAGGGTGTGCTCTTTGCTCTTTGTTTAAAAGCACTGTAATTTTCTTTCCCTAGTAGCTAGGATTTTCATTGCTGAAAATAAACAAAGATTGTTTATCATTGTAGATTTCATCTTAGGAATTTCAGATTATCATCATGTGGTGAACCATTGAAAGGAAAACTCTAAGCAATATCAACTTTAAAATAAATTTCAATGAACCTAACAATGCTTTGGAACTTAACGAAACATATCTAGAGGTCTAGGCTAGAGACGTGTTCCGGAGTCATTAAAAATAGTGGCTATCGTTTTCATTGAAGGTTGGGTGATTCCTCCTCCTTGATACGACAAGTGCTGGCATAGACTTGTGCTCCCCGTACCATCGCGTATATATTGGGAGACCACAATAGGCTTATATCCTTTATCCATAGGAAGCTGAGTCTACCACCTTGTTGATCACAATGCACTAAACACAACATTCGGGAAGATTGACTGCCGTACATAAGTACTTGCTAATTTCTTTTTAATTTATCACCAAGGTGTATATTGCAGTTTTGCGATTGGTTTGGTAATTCCTCTATCTAGATTTTCCAGAGTATTCACTTTCGTTCCTTTTCGACTCTTTAAAAGAAAATGTCCATCTAAGCATTTGTCCTTTTAGGCTCATTAAAAATTGAAGGAGACAAGAGTCATCTTTAGCCTTTTCTCGACTCTTAAAAACTGAAAAAGCAAAGTTGTGTCCAAGCGTCATTAAAATTAATTGAATTTGGAATAACATCCCTATTCCTTAGTTGATCTTAGGTTGAGACATATGGCTACGAATCCGGAGTTCACTGATCAAGGAATCCCTTTTGAAGGGAATCCTAGTCCTTTTCATTCTTGGGAAAATATTGGTGCTCCTTATATGGCTACATTGTCCCTTCCGAGAATTGCCATTGGCCTGCTAGTATGGCTGTTTTCAACCTTTGTGGTTCAAAATGCTGTGGTTTCTCCACAATCGAGTACACCTCCGGTTGAACTTCTTCCTCCTTCCTCGTTTGTTTCTCCCTCCCCTTCTTCCTCTTCGCTTGGTGAAAGTAGTGATACTAGTAACCAAGTGGCTGAGAAGAAGAAGAAAGGGAAGGAGAAGAAGAAGAAGAAGCCAATTCAGCAAGGGGACAACCAAGCAACCATTTATTTAAATGCATCATCTAATGAAAATCTATCCATTAAACTTCCCAAATCCAAATTTCCACGCGTAATTTGTACGGGAGATCATTTTCATTGAGATTGTCCTTACTTTCCTCAGATCTTGAAAGAATGGTCTCCCCGTTCACAACATCCCGTGTCATCAACTTCTGGAGATCATGTTGGTAACACACCTTCAACTAGTGATAGTAAAGTTCACGGATAGGGGAGAAAATTTAAGTCTCCATGTAGGTTATGTGAAGGTAACCATGCCCTTCACCTTTGTCCCTTTTTGGATGAAGCCAAAAGAGTGTTGGATAACTATCCTGCTTCACTGCAGTGACTCCCATCTGGTTACAAGAAACTCTCCCTAAGTCCTTCACTAGTTGAAAAACTGATTGACTTAAATCAATAGTCGGTCGAAACCACTCTCTCTGAAAGTGAATCTTATGAGTCCATACCCGACCAAAATCAACAGGTCGAGGTAACAATTGACACAATTTCACCTTCAGCTAATCATACCTTTCCCGAAGAGAGTGAAAATGATACCATTCAAGTTCTTTTTGTTACTTCGGATTCTAATGAGCTTGGGGGTAATCCACCTGTTCCATCAAGACAAGAGGAAAATCCTCCAGTTCTCGTAACACAAGCAGTTAATTCTCCCATTTCTTTGGTACCCCCTCCAAGTAGTCTACTCAGTTCCTTTGATTGGAATCGACTAGCAAGATCTCGCCTTCCATCTTATGTACCTTTCCGGATCATAGTACAAGTTTGTAAAATGACCGTATCTGGCACTATTATAGATGAAGGTGCATCAATGAGTATCCTTTCCTCAACTACTTGGAAAACACTTGGTTCGCCATCACTTATGCCTATTACACAGAATTTGTTAGGCTTTAACAAAGGAACCAGTCGACCATTAGGGATCCTTCCTAAATTACCTAATTTGGGAGGGAAAACCATTCATCTGAACGTGATGGTAGTCCCAGGACCTTTATACTACAATTTACTTCTTGGGCGTGAGTATGTTTATAACATGGAAGCTATTGTTTCAACACTCTTCCGAGTGATGCATTTCTCGCATGAAGGCAAAATTGTCACCATTGACCAGCTTTCATTTCCTGGTCCAAGCATAGCTCCAAGTCAATCATCATCCCTAAATGGTCCTTTTGCATCAATGGTGTCAATTGAACTTTCATTCCATCCACTTGATAGCCATGAGTAGTCTGGTGAGTGTAATGAAGCTTGGGGGGCATGCACCTAGTTGTAAAGATAAGTTTCCCTATAGGTTATGTGATTGGTCTGACACATCATTCACCTTTGTCTATTCTAGATGAAGCCAAAGAGGTGTTTTGTCTATTCGGGACAAAGCTGTCCTACCTAACCATAGTGACTTCCATTTGGTTACAAGAGACTTTCCCTTTTATCATGCTGGGGGCATGTAAACCTTTTTTCGAGCATAGTTCTGTCGTTTTGAGCTTGTGTAAAAATGAAATTGACTTCAAGCATAGTTTTTTCATTTTGAGCTTGTGTAAAAATGAAACTGAATCCAAGCATAGTTCCCCATGGTTTAAGCTTGTCAAAAATGAACCCATTTACAAGTAATTAACCTTTGTGTTTGACATTCTATCAGCCTTTTGAGCCTTAGTTATGTACACCTCATCACCACCATCTCTTCAGCTGATCATATGCTTCCACTTGGTTGTTTTACCCTTTTGAGGAACAGTCACGATGAGTCGTCTTATTAGCCAACCTCTTCACAAAAATCATCATGTTTTGAGAAGTTCCAAAACCACCAAAATCAGTTGCTACCCTAGACACCACTCGTTCCTCAAAATGAAGTCCTCTTTAAACCCTTTCCAGACTCGTTAAATATGAAAATATTGTCGAGCGCTTGGCCTTTTCAGCTCGTTAAAGTGATTGGAAATGTCATCCCTCCTATATTATTTTATCCTTTTTCGGACCTGAGGGATTATTTTATGAAAAAGAACTGATGGAGTTTTCTTTTCGTCCCTTTTCAAACTCTCTAAACATGAAAAGGACTGAGTTATCCTTGTCGTTAAACTCGTTAAAACAATAGAAACAAACTTTTCCATCTAGATGAGACCAAGTTTCACTGTCCCTAGACTCGTTAAAACATTAAATAGCGATAGGTTTGCCCAAAGGGAAAATTATAGAACAAGCATATGTTATCCTCCTCAAGCTTGAAAAAAAATAATGAGGTACTGGTCAGCAATGACTGGGGAAAAAGGGGAAGAAAACTTGAAGAATTTATGGTAGCAAGTCGCTCTTGAACATGACACTTTCACTTCATCACCATTATTGAGTTGGGTTGGGTTATTCTGTTCATCGGTCATATCACCATTGGTCACCGACATGTTCAAGAGAAGTCATTTAGTTGAGAAACCACCATCCAGTTAATGTCTCATCCACTGTAATACCTCCAACATTCATTTTTTTCATGACCGCCATTCCTGAACCTTGTGTCGTCAGTTCATTTTCACCTCCATAAATCATTTGCTTCATTTCGTGTTGTAGATGTGGGATACATCAAGGCCCTCCTACGATGATTTGCTTCTTGTTGACATCAGCTCATTATCCAAGAATTTGACTTAGAAACAACCCTTTTAGTGCTTTGAAGCTTGCATACATCAATGGCAAGTTTCTCACTTCCGGCGACAGGTTGACATCAATGGCCTTCGACCGAAAGATTTTGCGTGGTGTTTGATGTCAGATCATATATTCACACCACGTGAATTGTACTGTAGTACCTTGAGGGTCATTATCATTATCGGTGATTCCTCTCGCATCTGTTAACAACTTATATCATTGGCTGGTAATCAGGCGATGTCTTTCCATGTTCGACTTCAGAACATCTCTTCACATGGATTGACTTGTACATTGAGCGAAGATTGAACAAGTTTGAAGACCCCGGATCTAGTTTCATCCATTCGGGCTGCGATATATTCAGGGACATAAAAACATCAAATGTACAAAGGCTCTACACAGATGGTCATCCTAACCATGGATGATGACTCTATATCTGAAGAATCACCAGTCTGTATCTGCAGACGACTATCTCATCTATGTACATGAAATGAATTTATAAAGTTGAGCATAGGGATGCCTCCCTCAGCTAGATCATGAAAATTATATTATGGTGATATATTGTATTGTAACTTATATAGGTCACCTTCCAATTCGAAACTTCGGATCCTCATGATAAAGCATTTCACCTGACATCAATATTTATGACTTCATGCTTTAGGGGGCAACTGTTATAGAAATATTTGGGCACATCAACTCCAAACTTATATGATGATTAAATAGGGCTCAACAACCCCTAAAAGAGTTGTTTCATGCCCTAAAGGAACATAGTCATCTGAATACATCATTCCCCAAAAGTTCCACCTGAGAAAACATCCAGAAATGGCCTAAATTAAACCATATTGACTGCTCCAATGGCAAAGTGCGATGCATACTGAGTGGTACACTGCCAGGGTGTGATGCATACTGATTAGGCCTTCTATATGGTGTGATGGGTGAGTATGGACAAATGTTTGAGACAGTTTTCTAGGTGGTTGCTCATAGAATCTTCTAGAAACTTTGCCCAAGGATGAATAAGGGATCTAAGAAATCTCCAAGTGGAACCAATTGTAACAAGTGGAATGACACTAATCAAACCCCATGGATGACTCACATCCTTGCACACATCTATAAATGGATCTCCAATTCAAGATATCTAGAGGCTGGAATATTGTGAATTGCAAGGAAGTGCTAATAGTTTGTAATTGAGGAAGGAGCATTGTAATGTTGGTGTGATCTTGCTATTTCATGAGGTGAATAAGGATTGAAGCTAGGAGGATGATGCTAGATCGGACAACTGGGTTGTAATTCTCCCTTCTATTAATAAATTTCTTCAAGTTTTCTTCCATATGATTGTGCAATTATGAATATTATCATTTGTGAATGTTGTCATTTGTTCATTATATATCTGATTCTGTAATGTTTATGTTGTAATAGATCACAATGCTTTGACGGTTCTTTGTTGCTGTACTTGTGCAGGTACTCTCCAAGCGTGTTAAGTACGGGGATGAGTTGCAAGATCTGTCAAAGGGGAGAGAGAGCAAAGAAAGGATTAAGCGGAAGCTCCAGGTTGGTTCCATTATCTTTATCTTATTTGTTACACATAGAAGAAATCATTGAATTGCTTTAAACTGTTGTTTCTAGGGTAGCTGCCAAACCTAGAGGGCTAGAATTCTTTAGGAATACTAGTTTTCCCAGAAACACCCACTTGACTATCAACACACATTAAATCATGTCAACTAGAATAAGGGTTTAGTAAAATCCTTGCTTTTATGTAAATATGCATGAGATTTCGACAACAATTGCATGCGATTAGATGCTATATATATATATATATATATTTGTTTCTGAATTCCTCCCTTTACCCTTTGGATTTTCTATTAATACCAATGCTCTCAACTGTTATTTCAGCTAGCAATTTTTCACAGTCAATTCTAGCCATGTATATTTCCTCATTTATGCATGCTGTCATTTTCAGAGTAATGTTTCAAGGTATTCCAACTATGGCCTTTTTCTGACCCATCTTCCCACCACCAACATGTTCTTGTTCATGTCTGCCATGCACTGCCCCTTTATGGACTTTCTCATTTCATTTACACTCATGTATTATTCATTTGCCTCTCTTGATTTGTCTTGTTCTGTTGGTCCTCCTCGAACCTCTAATCGAACCCCCCTGTGGCTTCCTGCCACCCCAACCAACTTTCCCCGAGGATCCCAAGCATAAAATTGAAAAGAAATAAAAAATCGAAGACAATTTCAAGAGGGAATAAAGGGAATCATTTTAAAAATGAAATCCATCATATAAATTATAAAATAAAAATGCAAACAAAATAGCATGGCCATGCACAATTGTATAATAAAATTCTACCAATCCATGAAATTGATAAAAATAAACCATAACACATAAGTATAAAATTAAAAATGGTCCCCAAAAGGCCAAAGTTCATGGCACTTTTAACGATTATATAAGTGCACATATGTACATAAATGTGTATATTCACATACCAAAATCATTTCAAGACTTTTTTATAAGGTTCACAATAATCTTGAAGTCTTACATTTCCCCAATAGTTCACAGGGAATATTTTCATCACACATAGGTGTGTGTGTGTGTGTGTACGTGCATGTGTGTGTATATATATATATATAGATATATAAAACAAAGAGCTTGAGGGAATCCCCCCTCCTCATTCTTGGCATCCTACATCACTGGTTCATGTCCCCGTGGCTCGCAGGGGCTATTTTGTTTCTTTTTTGCTTGCAAGATAGTCCTTTCTCATATGCTTTTCTCCACAACTCCAATAGGAAAATATCCTCTTCTCCTTGCTCACCTCACGAGGCCTCTTCCTACCAATGTCATCTTTCATTTTTGAGGATTCAATTTGATATGTCATTTCCTGAATATATTTTTTCATTTTATAATTCTACTTGACCAATTCTTGTTGTTTTCCTATTGAGTTTTTTTATCTTTGCCTTGCAGAACCTGAACTCAATTTCTAGTTCCATGAGCTAATTCCTCAAGCCTTCTATTCTTCCTATGTGCTACCACACACACTCAACTATTAGTTTGTTAATAAAATAAAAATACATATACCAGTGGTCATCTTACCAAGTTAAGTCAACACGTTGTCCTGTAGTTGTTCACACATCCATATGGTTGTTATCAGCTATATATGACAACCAACTTAACATTTGCATAAGATTTCTCTCAACACACATAAACACACATCCATTATAGCTATCATCATGTAATTTCAAAGGTTAGAATTCCATCTATGATCCATACTAACAGAGTAATTATAATCAACCTCTTTATAGAGACCACTATTATCATTTTACATCAGCTATTAAAATGTTTAAGAAAGATTTGGCCTTATTATTAAGGCCAACAATCATAACACTCATAACTTCAAAGAGTCTGTTGGGACACTACATGTCACATTAGCATAGATCATATTCTTAATTATTGTTTTTCACATTCATAAATAGGATGCATCACAATATTTGAACCTACTACCAAACATTTATCAATTACTTAACTTTCTACATTATACCTTTAGTCAAACTAGCCATGAGATTTCCCCATCCAATGTACACACACACACACACACACACACACATATAAAACATATAATTACAATTTAGAACAATGTGCAATACCAACCAAAATAATTTACAAGAAATTTCCAAAATCCCTCATGCCATGTAATGATTCACACACATACCTATTCCAAGTCTGTAAGAGTACACCACTTGTCCAATAGTTCTAGTACACCACCATAGATATGCACATCAATAACAATAAATCATATCAATCGTTAGTACCGTGCTACATAATTGAATCAAAAGGTAAGGATATCAACCATACATGCAATCAATCAATCACAAACAGACTTTTAACACCTAAACATTTGCTTTATCCATTTTCTGAAATTTAATATGGAACCCCTTTGCTATGTTAACTCCATAACAAAGTACCAATTCATTCCCAAGGGCTTGGAAAGAACCAAGCCATTATTTTCCCATGATAGAGCCCATCTAGTCCAAGTGTTGAACCTAGATGCTCTAATACAACATGTACAAGCCCTCTTCTAACCCATCACACCACATAGGTTAGAAGGAGGTGGTTACTTTCATGACCCAAGATCCAAGGTAGCGCTATGGAAATAAGGTCTATTTTTTTTTGTCTTTTTCAACTTCCTCAAAAGTTCAAATGGATGACATCGTTGCGTTCCCAATTTGGACCCCAGAATTGCAATTTATGGTCCTCTAAATTTTATTAATTTAAATGTTGTCATCTCTCTCTTTCTACCACGTGGCATCCATGTGGTCCCCACATGGTGCCCATGTGGCAAGTCATTATACTACTAATGTCACTAGGCCACGTGGCATTACCTCGAACTAGGGCATGTTGATTCCCTTGCCACCCATCGTAAAATGGTTCATTATATATATATTATATATATATATATATATATTATATAATATTATATATGTATATGTATATATATAGAAATATAGTATTATATATCCTATCATCATATATATATATATAATAATATATATCACACACATATATATTGTATATATACATAATATATGTGTATATTAACATATATACATATATGTATATATATACATATACATATGTATATATACATATATACTATATACCATAATATATACATATATATATATATATATATATAAGTATATATACATATATACATATACATATATACATATATATCATATATATTATATTATATATAATATATATATATATATATATATATATATCACACAACCATATATATATGTAATATACAATATATGTGTAATATCATAATATCATATATGTAATATATATATACATATACATATGTACATATACATATGTATATATACATATGTATATATACATATAATAAATATACATAATATATACATATATATATATATATACATATATACCTATATACATATATATATATTATAATATACATTATACATATACATATATATACCATTATATACATATATATATATAATATATTATATATATATATATATATTATATAATAATATATAACTAGTGGACTGTCAAATTCCAACAATATCTTCGTTCCTCAGGTATGTTACCCTCACATCTTCATTATATTCTCCCTTGAGATGCGTTGGGGAAAATCCTTTGGGATGACCTATAATGTGGGGCTGTGCTGCACCAATATGAAGACAACCAGGTTCATGAGTATGCCACAACATCCGAGTTCCAAGTCACCCTTCGCCTTCAGAATGCACCTTTCCTATGAAATTTTAGGGATCAACCTTTGGGCTTATGCATCTTGTTGGGACTGCCCCTCTGCTCTAATTTCACCCTTCCGATTGGTCCATGGCTTCCGCTACATGCCATGATGTCTCGGTGCTAAGTCACCCCGACAATTCACATTAGGGTGTCATCGAGACTCTCCAGGAAATACCTTCGGCATTATAAGTCCAGATGGTGTCTCATTCCCATCACATCCACCATCCAATGAACCACATTAATTGTTCAAATCAATGGCTAATGTTTAATACACAACTCCCACCCTTGCTAACTTCACAAGGGGGGGTGGGGGGTGTTATGCTATCACTCCCAACTATTGATCTTCAACTAGTCCCTACCAATCTCCACTGTCTGATTGAGCCTAGAATTCCACCTAGAATGTGTCACCTTCCTCATTGGTCTCATCAACCAATCAAGCTAGCACACGTTATCACCCTCTACAAGTCACCTAAGTGTTGAATCATTCCAAATCTCCCATATTTGATGCGCAAAGGCTGCCTCTAGGTGACAGACTCTAGGATGGAAAATTTCCCATTAATCGCAACACCAATTCCCTTGTATATGTGGGCCCCACCTTAGTCCTTTCAACAATGCACACATACTTCTACATGGCTCATTTTGTTCGCCTGCTGACTAAAGTGTTGACTCCAACTCCCCTTATTGGCTTGAAGGGGCTTGGACCCAGGTACTCTAGTTAGCTAAGCTAACTCACAAAACCCTACACTACCTGCCCTTTTGGAAACAACCTTCTTAGCACAAACCATAGTCTCACCCGAGGCAGTATTGGGGGATGCTAGAACTAGGTTTCTGTATCCAGAAGGTCATTTGATGTTGTAGCAAGGCATTTCCTTAATCTAGGGCCTGATTTGACCTTCACATACCCTTATCTTTAGAATCATAGATTTAAAGTGATTTCTATGAGCTTAGCCTAACTGTTCTAGCACACATAAGTTATCATACAAAAGTAGATTTGGACCTTCACAATGTAATCAAAACAATATTATAGAGAATCGAATCATAACTGAACATAAGCACAAAAACATATAATTATACAGAGAACACACAAAATTGCTTCAAATAAGCTTTATTACTTTAGATCTTTAATGAATGCACTTCTTCTAACCCTACGCACATAGCTGCAGGGGCCCATGCGCTCAACTGCAGGGGCCCGTGCACTCAACTACAGGGGCCTACGCACTCAGTTGCGGACTTGTCAATTTCTCCACGCACTCACCTGTAGGAGCCTCCCCCTTCTCTAGAATATAGAATTACAGACAAAATAAACTCATGATCCCATTCATGAACTTCAAAAATCTACTTAATGACTCCTAGATGACTTCATTTTATAGATTTTACATTACATTACCATGGTCCGCGAACCATGGGCAAAGCTCATTACTTAATCAAAACAACCAATCCCTTTACAAAATAAGGGGCTTTGACCTGCGTAAAATCCCCTTTAACTCTTAACGTTCTGCATTATTCGCTCTCCACTCCTCAAGATGCAGAGACTTTACAATATTACATCAAAATTGATTCAAACTTTAGACAAAGATTAGACTTGGTAGTCCCCATCCCAATAGGCCCCCAACACAAAGACGTGACTCATCCCGAGTCACTATGCTGGTACTTCCTTGACACAAGCTTTAAGGCCACTGAAATCCGTCTTCAAAGTTTGAAGCTCTGTTGTGCACTACACTACAGCCTGCCAAACCTCCTCGATCAATTTCTTAGTAGTTGGTCCATATATTGCTAAGCTAGTGGTCCA
Source organism: Pinus taeda (assembly GCA_000404065.3). Lineage (NCBI taxonomy): Eukaryota > Viridiplantae > Streptophyta > Pinopsida > Pinales > Pinaceae > Pinus > Pinus taeda. The sequence continues at coordinate 15,909 of APFE030937862.1, forward strand.
ATGCGTTTGTTGCATACCTTTGTTGAGAGACTTGACTAGCGTCATCTACCCAACGCTGTGTTCTTGCTCAAATGATTGATTCTTTGCATTGCAACTCATCTATATGAGTTTGAATAGTTTTCCCTTACTGGAGTTTGGTGAACAATTGCATAAGTGCTAAGGTCCGCACTGTTGCACTGATTTCATCGAACTGTAGTTGTTTTTCTCTTATGTCAGCTTCAATCTTTTGTACATGTGGGTCCTCCTACAACAAGGCCCACATCTACATGGTGTTCTCAAAGATCTGGCTATAGTCTTGAACTGCAGCTTCTAGTACGTCCATGTTTTCCTTAATAGAAACCTCAAGTTTCTCTCGAACTTCTGGAGGTGTTGTTGGCTGTAGCTTCATCTACAGCTCTGCAACCCGCATCGGCATCTCAAACTTTACTCGTTTAACCTCCGCTTTGTACTCCTGTACTGCAGCTGCTAACTTTTGGAGATTCTCTTCAGAAGTTGCTTTAGTCTGCATGAGGAGCTTAGGAAACTCAATGCAAGTCTGGGTAATGGTGTCCTTCAACTGCTGCCTATGCACAACAACTGCATCCCTATCCTGGATGGCCCTAGAATCTTCCTTAGATAAATACTCATTGTGACTCTTTATGTCTTTGATCATGAAGAGCACCTGCTCCTCCCAGATTTTCAATTCACCAGACACTCCCTGGTGGAGTTCATGCAATGCTTGAATGGGCAACGCCACTAAGTTTAGTGTTGAATTCCTTCCATATGGCACTGCTGCCTGATCCACCTCGGTAGTAAAAGATAATGAACCTTCTAGAATGGGCACTGCGTGGACCTATGTGGTCACCAACAACGTCAAAGGTAATGTTGGTGTTGTACTTGTCATTCCCACTCTCACTTGATTCTCGCTTGCTTGAATCATGGTCGCTTGAATCACACTTGCTTGTACTTGTAGCTTTTTTAGGCCCTACTAGACCTGCGTCAGTACTAGCTTGTATTGATCCTCTATATTTCCCCACATGTCCTTGGTGGCTAATCACAAAGTGTCACTGATCTCATCGATGTCCCCCTCAGTGAGGACCATTGACTCAATGCTGGAGGTCTTGTTAGACTTTGCTTCTTTTGTGCACCTCTAGTGGTGGTTTTCTTCCTCCTCCTTAGGATGAAAGGAGACTCAATATCTTATGTCTCCTCAAATGTGTCTGCTCCACCCTGATCCAGTTCCTCTGTTTCCAACTCCTTTTCATCTGCGTGCTCTGGCTCTTGCGTGATATTCTTCTCAAGGTCCATAGTGACCTTTTGAGGCACCTTCTTTGTGTCTTCCTTTAGCACAGATTTCACAGTCGACGTACCTTCGGTGGCCTTGGTTGTTTTGCTAGTACCTGCTTGGTTTCCTTCGTCTTCCTTGTTTTAATCTAGCCACATGCTTGACTAGTTAGATATGACCGAAAAATGTCCTTCTCTGTGACCAAATAGGGAAACTCATACCATATACCCTCTACATCTTTCTTTGTTTATATGTATACGTTGTGGAAGTATGGTTTGAAGTTTGCAACTCTGTGATATTCGATAAGTAACACCGGTGATAGCTGTGGCTTCTGGCTAATCATGGTGCACCGATCCATCTCAAACAACACCCAAAATAATTTATTATTGACCACTAGACTTGGATCCTTCAACGCCCACAACGAAGCGTACCTCACAACTTTGCATAAGTTTGGGTCGACAGTAGGGAACTGCAACTTGTCGGGGGTTCTCTAAGCTGTCAAAGTAATCAAAAGTAATAACCATGGATAATGGAAGGGTTTCCTCTCTTCCCGGGCCTTGTGAAAATAATCCAAAAACTCGTGGAAGAGGTATCCTTCCCAATTAAAGTGCACCCCTTGGCTACCCTGCGCAGCGAACTGAATTACTGGGGCTGGCACCTCATATGACATGCATTTCCTCATAATATTACTGGCCATAATGGATGCGGAAAGGGCAACAACCTTATCAGAAATTGAGCTTATAGCATAATCGTGTGACTTCTTGACGACATTGAAATATTTCTTTATTTGGTCTGCAAGCTTCTTTTCTTGAGACTTGTCAACAAAAGCTTTGGCAGGGTTTTGTCCTACACATGGTAGCGCGATGATCCTTTGATCTAAGATATTTTTCTTATAGATGTATTAAAGAATTACATGGATAAATTTGTAGCTTAACCATAGAAATTTAATGTGCACATGAAAGAAGAGGAGAAACACATAAAAGCATGAAAATAAGACAAGAGACTTGATAATGGAGTTCGTCCAATTTGGACTACGTCTCTGGGCCCTGCTCGATCAATGGGGAGGATTTCATTCATTAAGTGGCATGAAAGAGAAAGAAGT
>APFE030937862.1:24620-50689 GCA_000404065.3 Pinus taeda
AAGGGTTACACCACAACAATTAGAAGAAAAAAGAGAAAAAGGGCTTTATTACAATTGTGATAGCAAATGCACTAAAGGTCATAAGTGTGTTGAGAAGAAATTATTTTACATAGAATATGAAGAGGAGGAAGAAAAGGATCAAGAAACATTTAAAGAAGAGGATATATGCCAAGACACCACCCCAGAGAAACAAGAAATGAATCCGACCATATCTTGTAAAGGATTGGAAGAAATTACCATTCCTCAAACTCTAGAGATAGAAGGACATATCAAGAAGAAAAAGGTTCAAGTAGTGAAAGATCACATCAAGCATCAACAACAAGTTCTCCAACTTTTAAAGCATAATGCCACTTCAGTGCAAAATCAAACGAAACAACAAGTAGATCAACATCGTAGTGAAAAATGTTTTGATGTAGGTGAATGGGTATTTTTACTACTACATTTCAAGCAAGCTATTTATGAGAAGGAAATGTTGGCAATACTATATGCACTTAAAAAATGGCGACCCTACCAAATGGGAAGACTCTTCAAGGATGAGGATGTGGAAGCATTGTTTTGTGCTATTTCTATTATCCAACCAAATTGGATAAACGAAGAAAGGGATGAATGGAAGAAGGACAAAGAAATCTGGCCACTTATTCAAAAGTTACAAAAGATCCCAATTCAAACAATATTGCCAGAAATTGAAGAGGAAGGAAAAATCATATTGGAACCTGGAGCAATCACAGAAACAAGAACCCGGCAGCTACGAAATCGATCAATTTCAGAGTATCTCATCAGGTGGAAGTACTTACCAGCTGAAGATTCCACATGGGACGACAAGAATTTTATACAGAAGCGTCAAGAACTACTCAAGCGTTGAGGACAACGCTTTTTGAAGGAGAGGGGAATGTTAGGCCCCTATACTACTAGTGTAACCCCTTATTGTTATTAGTACAACCCACTTATTATATTGATGTACCCACATAGTGCCCATATTGTTATTATTATGCCCCATTGAAGCCCACTATTGTCATTATTATGCCCTTACATTATTATTGTTATGTCGACTCTGATTATGTTATGACCCCTTAGACTCTTATATATAGAAGGGAGGTATTTTCATTTGTATCATCCAATAATTGTTCATTTGTGTAATGTAAAGGAGGTTGCCCCCTCGAAGAGGCGGAATTCTAAGGCATTGATCTCTCTTTTCTATCTTTTTGTGAGCTGGTTTCATAACAACCAACCTCTTCATTTGTCCTACACTTACAAGGTTGGCATTGATTTTAGTTTGATGAGCCCTCACAATATATTCTACCTCATTTTTTGTAATTTGGTATTTGTCTTCATGATAGAAGAAGACTACTTTTCTATCATAAAGTATGAACTCCCTAACACCATTCCACATATATCCAATGGTATCACATCAAGTTCTACCTCATCCACTAACTTATAAGAGATCACAAATTTAACCTTGCACTGCTTAGTTACATTTAGTTTTGCTTTATCATGTATTCATCCAAGCGGGTAAGGTTTTGGATGTGGTTTGGTTTTTAAGCCTAGCTTCTTTACCAAAGACTCTGAAATTAAATTTTCTTGGGATCTGGTATCAAATAGAGTTTCCACTTTTGTATGATTTATGACAACTCTAATATGAAATAACTCAATTCTCTTTCGTTCATTTGGAAGACTCATTTGCTGAACTAGTGCTTTCATGTGGTTAAAAATTAACATGAGGTGTAAGAGTACCTTTTTTTCTTGCTACCGTGATCAATTCTTCATCTCCGAAATCAAATCCAAGGTCTCGCTGCACAGTTGCCACTATCTTCTGCTTGCCTTTTCCTCCATACTTCTTTCGTCTCTTTTCCGGGTACAATTTCCAACAATGATCGTTGTCATGACCTTCCTTTTTTCAGTGAGTGCAATAAGGCCTTTCTCCTTCATCTTTCTTGGTTGATGTTGTCCTCTTCTCCTTTCCCTTTCCTTTCACTTTGGGTTTTCCATTTGTATGTTTGAAAGGTGGTTTCTTGGAATGATCATCTCTTTCATTTTTCCCCTGTTCTCAAGATGAATGGCCTTTACACTGGTTGAGTCAATAGTAGTTGGTTCAAACAATAATAATGAATGCCTAATGTAACTATGTAATGATCCAATATACTTAGTTACTACGTCAGGTGAGTCAATTGCAATCCCCAAATTAAGTGCTTGTTTTCTAAACTCCTCAGTAAAGCTTTGAACATCTTGACCTCTGCCTTGCCTTAAGTATTGCCAATTCATTAAGGAATTTTTCTTATAACCCAAGGGATAAAATTGTTCCTGTAATGTAGAAATAAAATTAGGCCACGAGGAAAGAATATTACCCACACTCTTACTGCTTCGCAATTTGATCTCCCACCAAATGAGAGCAGTGCCACTCAGCCAAAGAGAGGCCAGTTGGATCTTTGCCTCATCCTCTTCAATCTACTGAATCTTGCAATAGATTTCAATATGCCTAATCTATTTATTAATCTTTTCTACATTACTTTCACTGTCATACATGGGAATACCAAATTTGACATCTAATTAAAGAAAGGTTTCTCAGATCCATCCCTTGAATTCAACAAACTCTCCATTGGTGCAGTGATCTGCGCACACGCCTTTATAAACTTCCTGTAATACCTTGTATGACCCAACGTTTCTTGTAACTGCTTTACATTCATGGGTGGATCCAAATTGACAATTACAAAAATTTTGGTAGGGTCTACCATCAATCCCTTCTTACATACGACATGTCCTAACAGTATTCCATAAGGTACATAAAAAATACATTTCTTTGAATTCAAGGAAATCTGATACTTCCTGCATGTATCCAACATTAGGCGCAGACTAGAAACGCGTTTCTTAACTAGCCTAAATATTGTCCAATCGTCGAAGTAGACCTCAAGAAACTTGTGAATAAATTCATTGAATGCTACAACTACCACCCTTGAAAATATTGCAGGAGCATTTTCAGTTCGAAAGGCATAGTTGTATATTGGAATGACCCCCACTCTATAGCGAAGGTAGTCTGCTTCTATCCTCCGACACAATCTTAATTTGGTGATATCTTGAAAATCCATCTGTGAATGAATAAGCCTCCTGTCCACCAATGTTTTCTAGAACTTCATCTGTAAAAGGCGTAGGAAAGGGGTCATGAATGCATGCATCATTTAACTTCTACAAACCTACATAGATCCTTATATCACCCTTTGTTTTCTTTTCTTGGACCACCATGGGGCTAACCCATTTCAGCCCTTCTATTGGCTCAATTATACCTGCTACGAGCATCTTATCCATCTCTTCTCTTACCTTTTCCTTGTACTTGGGGTTTAGTTGATATGGGCACTGCTTAACCGACTTTACATCTACCTTCAAATTGATCTTCATCATACCCAAATCACCTACTATACCCTTCAATTCATAGAACGTTGTCGAGAATAAATCCTAATATTCGTGCAATAATTTAGCAACCTTTCCTATCGTGTCTTCATCCTAATATTCACCAATATCCGTAAACTTTGGTTCTATTTTTGAGCCAATATTTATTTGTTTTGTGTTTATCGGCTGTGATATATTAGGGATCTCTACAATAGGTCCTACAACTTTGCGCACTCCCTCTGACTCAGGAATATTGATATTTCGCGGATCCTCATCGCCTTCTTCCATAGTAACATTGAAGCATTTTAAAGCATGTTGTAGCTGCATGATCCAGTCAGGCTGCATTCAAGTTATAGGTTCTATTGGTGTTCAAAAGATCATTGCATTAATCTCCTGAAGCGCCCCATCAATGCATTCGAACTCATCTTCAAAGCTAAATGTCAACAGGAAACTCTCCTTCATTTAATCCCAACCAGTAGTCCCATTTCTCAATTCTGACTCCAAATACCAGTTCATTGGTATAACGTCTAAGGTATGACTAAATATATGTACCCACTTTGGTTGAGGTACCTCACCCCAAGCCTTAGTCCATCGAGCCAGATGTTCACGCAAGTCATCCTTACCTGTGTACTTTTCAATGAGCCATGTTTTTGTAGAGCCAAATCTTAATCTCATCAGTATATGACATTCCTTCCAATCAACAATATTATCCTTGTGGGTTCCCCACCATCTTGTAGGCATAGTTCTTAAGGCCAAATCTAGAGCCTGGAACCTATGCTCCTCTGGTACGTCTCTTTCAAAATGGTCAAGAAAAATATTAACATCATCTAGCCCATCATAATAAGGCAATTTACGTACCTCAGTTGATATACTTCGTAGAGACTTTGTAAGCCTATTGCATCGTAATGTAGAGATCTCATGTAACCAATTCTGTTAGTTTTTTAATTCTTCATCCGAGTCTGATTGGCATGAACTATCCTTTTCCCAGCTGATCCATCCATCTACAGTGGGATTAATCCAATCTTTGTCTCGCACATTGAGCTTATATATGTGATCAATGTCTTCGTCATCATAGTCATCACGAATTAGCTCTGTGTATTGTGCACCTTCAGCTGGATCCAACGGAGCAACCATTCTAAGGCCGTTCTTTTCAAACACCGTGCTTTGCTTCTTAAAATTAATAATAGAATTCATGCCTAAAGCCCAATCAATCCTAAGCAATGCTGGTTATTGATTACTGCCATCTACTATTTCAATAATTTCAAAATCCACGAGCATGCTAGCTCCCTCAATATCTACAACGGCTCCATGTAGGCGACCCATCAGAATTATCTTTTGTTGGTTTTCCATGCGCATCTCGATTGGCGAACACAACAACTTAGGTTTCCCCATACGTTCCCAAGTCTGCTTTGGCAGGTCATTAGCATCAAATCCTAAGTCTAGAATTATCTAGTCCATGTCAAACTCACCAATTTGTGTTGTCAACTGCATCTCCCTACCAATCCTCTTATTGCTTTGGTTCACCTTATTCATTGCGCACTGTTCTGGTACCAGCTTGTCCTTTCTAGCACAATTATCTATCGGTTCTTGTAGTCCCTCAATTTCCTTATGACCCCTTAGTAGCTTCATGCATGTCTGCATAAACGACTTCAACACCGTGGGATCAGAGTCCTCCATCGCAGTAATTTGTTTAGATGTCTCCTTTCATGGGACTATTTGTATATGAGTTTTAGAAGTAAAAGCACCTAGATTCATAAAAAAATTTCTTGCCTCCATAAACATCTCCTTTTCTCTTTGTAAGTCAAATCCAACATTATTCTCGACGGCCCTATGAACCCATGTATTTGATACCAGTTGCTTTCCTTCTACCTTGTCTTTATCAGTGGCTATACCTCTTCATGTGGCTCTATTGACACTAGGATTGTCTTCACGTGGCTCAGATCTCATCATCTGAATGTTCTAAATCAACTGTTGGTTCTTCTTTTCCTTCATCTTTGTTATTAATACAAGACAATCTTCTATAACATGGTCAAATTGCTTACAATATTGACAAGAAGGATGGGTTGGATTGTGACAGTTGCATGCAACATGTCCTGATTCTCCACAGTTGTAGGAGATGATCTAGCCCCAACCTCTTCCAGCGCCTCCTCCTCGTCCTCTTCCCCATCATTAGAATCCTCCACCAGCCGTAGGTGAGCCTTGATCGTTCTGTGCGTGGGTTTCAGCTTGCATCCTATACATTGGGGTTCTGTTTATCATCAAGTCATAGCTTCGACAATCTCTTTCATCATGGCCAACTGATTTACAAAATTTTCAAAATAGTTGCTTTGGTGACAGTATGAACTTTTGCAACAGACAAAAATTGTTTTTTGGATGTAGTCTTGACACTTGGAACATACTACACTAGACACTTGAACCAGTGCTTGATCCAGCAAGAGACTCTGGTTTCAATGGGTTGGGTCCTCCCACAACTATATAGTCTTAGTACATATGGAAATGATCCTTATAGTGGCCTACAACCTTGCACTTCATGCACCAAACTTCAGGGTGTATTCCTGACTGAACCTTCTTTCCCTTCTTCAGATCCTGCAACTCCATATGTGCAGGCTTACTAACTGTGATTGGATCTATTTGACTCTTACATTCATGTCCTGGATCAACAAAGCCTCCAGCTTCATCGCGATCCCTAATGCATCAGCCTGAGATCCAATCTTCTATTGAGACAAAGGCAATCTTAAGTGTGGCAATGGCGTAGCTATGTACCATTCCTTATGTTGTTTTTCCGAAATATGAAGATTAGCTTGTCTCAATAAGCACTTCAACCTCTGATCTATATCCCATGTAGACTCGTTAACTGTCTGCTTGATATCCTTTATTTCAGTAGCACACTGAGCTTGTGATTTTAGCTTTCTAAATTCTACGTTCAATGCAATATTTGTCTCAGCCAACGTAGCATTCAGATTGGTTATACTGTATTTTATATAACATGTGAGAGATCTATATTGTAGAGTTGTAACCAATTGCACTTTCTTCATGTCATCATCATTGACCTACTTTGCCTTCCAGAAATTCTGCTATGAACCAAAACTGATTAGGATCCTTTGATCCCTGACCCTTGAATACATGCATTTTCACTGTATTTTCCATGCTGAATAGCGAAAGTGGAGGTGGAGGTGGAGGCGTAGGTGTAGGTGTATGAGGTGGAGGCGTAGGCATAGGTGTACATTGAGGTGGTGTTTGAGGTGGAGGTGGAGTGGATGGATGTAGAATCCCATAAGTGCCCTAACCTTCTATCTGTGGTGCACCTCTAGGTGTGTTAGGGTTTCCCTCTTCATTAGGTTTTGAATCCCCTAACAACAAACTATATTAATTTTCAGTGTATCCTTCATGATTTGCACAGAACCTTTTTCCACTTCGTGTAGATCCCGTTTGGCTTCTTTTAAGCATTAATTCAAAGGAATAACACCCTTTTCGCACAACAACATTTTAATCCAAGTTTCTAGTGATTTCAGGTACTTACCTCTCGGACCCTTAAAGAATCGACGTTCAACTTTGTAATAAGATACATATGTGTCAATTGCAAATTCAGTGATGAAGCCACCCAAAATACTATCAATCCAATGGTCAAAAACCCTTGCAACCTTATGATTAGACCCTTTAAGATGCTTGATCAGTTCAAGAGTCCATACCGAATGTTTGTCATGTTTCTAGGTAGGTTCGCTGTTTGATAACTTTCAGAGCCAGTTGTGTAGTTTGTTATAAAATGATGCGAAAAAGATCTCGTGATCTTTTGTATAGATGTACCTCTGTAACCACCTTTCTTTTGACCAATGCGAATTCCAATTTTCCTGAGCTGCAAACTCCTGCAAATTTTGATCTACGTAATTATGGAGTTCTTTCTTAGTTTGTATCCATGGGCGCCACATCACACATCCCTTAGATATATCCCAGTCCTGACAATGAAACCATTTGTTGGCTTGATGGGGCTTGGACCTAGGTTCAGAGTTAGCTACGCTAACTAACAAAACCCTACACTACCGGCCCTTTCGGCAACAGTCTACTTAGCGCAGATCACAGTCTCACCTAAGGCAGTATTGGGGGATGCTAGAACATGGGTTCTACATTTAAAAGGCTATGCGATGTGGCAACAAGGCATTTCCTTAATCTAGGGCCTGATCTGACCTTCACACACCCTTATCTTCAAAATCATAGATTTAAAGCGATTTCTACTTAAATAGATCTATGAGCTTCGCTTAATTGTTCTAACATGCATAAGTTATCATACAAAAGTAGATATGGACCTTCACGATGAAATCAAAAAAATATTATAGAGAATCAAATCATAATTGAGAATAAACACAAAAACATATAATTATACAGAGAACACATAAAATTTCTTCAAATAAGCTTTATTACTTCAGATCTTTAATGAATACACTTCTTCTGACCCTGTGCACATAGCTGCAGGGGCCTGCGGACTCAGCTGCGGACTTGCCAAAGTCTTCACACACTCAGCTACATGAGTCTTCCCCTTCACTAGAATATAGAATTACAGACAAAATAGACTCACAATCCCATTCTTGAACTTCAAAAAGCTACTTAATGACTCTTAGATGACTTCCTATTATAGCTTTTATATTACATTACCATGGTCCATGAACCATGGGTGGAGCTCATTACTTAATCAAAACAACCCATCCCTTTACAAAATAAGGGGATTTGACCTGCCTAAAAGCCCCTTTGAATCTTAACGTTCTATGCTATTCGTGCTTCGCTCCTCAAAATGCAGAGACTTTACAATATTACATCAAAATTGATTCAAACTTTAGACAAAGATTAGACCTGGGGGTCCCCATCCAAACACCCCTTTGGGATCTTCCACGTCACTAGTTGCTCCACATTTTCCTAGTCCTTATCATCTCGGAGCTTCCCTTTGTGTGCTCCTCAATTGACCTTATGGGGATGAGACCTCCAAGACATGTAACGCTGGGCACCTTCCTTTACAATGCATTTAAACCTTTGGGGAGTCTATTCTTTGCTAGATTTATTCGAAGAGCTTTGCTATTGTTCTTCCCATGATTTTGTTAAATGGAAAGCTTCTGTCAAGGCTTAAACAAAAATGAGCATAACTCTGCCAACATTCTCCAACCCCAACTTTGTTAAAGATTTCAACGCAGATTTCAACGCACAATTTTTATGATGGCTATTATATAAATTCAATGCCTTTGTCACTAGTTATGAGGATTAAACAAGCACCACCATTATATAATACTCTTGCAACACCATCATATATATGTGTGTGTGTGTGTGTGTGTGTTCAAGAATGGAGCACTATGATTATAGGAGGACTAGTTTGACCATAAATTAACTCACACCACACCACATTCTACACTGTCTATGCTTGCACATGAATATATATATATATATTCAACAATTAAGCTCAATATGTAATTATATAAGTTATTATACCTTCGTCAATTTTTTCCCAAACCAACATCATAGATGTAATCACTCTGTGCATTCAATACTAATGTAAATTTAAGTCTCCCTGCATACAGAGCATTAGTGCAAAACCATTTACAAAAGGATTTATTTATTCACATTCGTATGTGGAAGATAATATGAAATTTATTATTTTAATTACATGAGAGCCATGAATCATTCATGCAATTAGTACAGGATTAGTTTAACAATCCAAACATAAATTTCATGACACAAGAGCCATATGAAGAAACTTATCTTGGATTCAAACTAAACATGGACAATTGAGTCTAGGAAAAATCCATTACCCCTCGTGCAGGTGGGTCTGAAGGACAAAAGATCCAAAGGTCCAAAGGTAAAAGACCAAAGGAAAAAATGTCCAAAGGACAAAGGTCAAGGTCAAGGTGGGCCGAAGGCTCAGGTGTTGGAAGGTAGGCCAAAGGCTTAGGTGTTGGAAGGTCGAAGACCAAAGTGTCGATGTAAGTACGTCCAAGGAAAACAACTCTCCACCCAACCATAGACAAGCTGAAACCAGTCCTCACTTGCAGTTGACACCCCCAAGCCAAATTCCAGAGACTAAGATGGTTTTTTCTCAAGGGATTTAAATACCAAATGCTATTTGAGACAGTATTCCAGAGGCTCTCTCACCTCCACCCACCAAATATTTAGTAGTCAACAAATGCATAGGGAATCCAAAGGTTTATTACCTCCAACCTGAGAACATGTAACATATTGGTTCCACCAAATGAAAGGAATCCATAACTCACTGCTAGAAACCATATGAAAAATCAAAGGAGACCTAAGAATCTTCCCTTTACTAGGAATCCAAGAACCAAATCTCCACTCCAGGCTATCAAGGGAATCTAGAGAAGACCATCTCCACTCTTCATACCCCAGGGAATCTAGAGAGTTATCCTCACCTTGATAAAATTCCTCTCGTGCTCTTGTTGCTCAACCCAAAATGTATGAATCCTCTTTGAGGGTTATCATTGCACAACACTCGTCCTCTCCTGCCACTTTTTTTTTACTATATCTAAACTATGGATATTCACAAGTTTTTCTCTGTTGTCCCCTTCCTTCACCCTCGTGTGTGGTCTCCCATGCGATCTCTTCCTCTTGTGTTGTCCTGTTGATTTCTGACTTCTCCTTGTTTTTCCCAACTGCCTACACAGACCCATGCCTCGTAAATTTTTCATCCTCTTTTCCTTGTCCATTATTCTCAAGTAAGCATGTCCCCCATCCTTCTCTTATAGCTTACTTAATTTAGAAACACCAATCCATTCAAAGCACACCAACCAAACTTCAATGGATGTCCTATACTAGTTCAAATTTCCTGCTATAAGGAAACCTTGAAACATCCCAAGCAAGTAACCTCCACAAATCTAGAATCTGTGTCCCTTGACTCAACCCATTTTCCTTTTATCAAATATTAGCATTATATACATAAGCATAAAATAATAAGGTGTCACAGATAACATACATTTGGCATTCTTTCTTGTAGCATTTCTTAAGTTGCATTGATGATTCATGCCTCATGGTTATAGGTTTTGTTATACCTTTGATAATCCAAGAACATCCATCATCATCCACACATTTCAAGGTTTTGGTATAGTAGCCTAGGTTGACTCTGTGTGATGCTAACCGATCCATGTCAATCAACACATCATACGATCCCAAGGGTAATATTTCAGTGTTACTTATGTGTGTATCCCATTCATTTAAAATGCACATGCCTCCACTAATTTGGTCACTTTTATTTTGGTCCCTATGACTAGTTGGACTAATCACAATTTCTTGTGCTTACTACTATAGAGAACACATGCATCAACAACTTTGGGGTACAACATAGTTAAGGTGATCATTAAAGCCAATCAAAATAAAAACAAGTTGTTGATAAATTATATCTTATACTTCAACCATTGATGGCCAACAATCTACTTGTCGGTTCTTCGCAATTGCATAGATTGAAGACATCATCCATGCTACATCATTTACGACGGTAACTTCATGCACTTGATAACTAGTCTCAATTTCATCTTGCTCGTGGGGAAATATCAAAGTAGATGCCCTTTTCCACAATCCCATCACTTTAAGGGTCCCTTTTTATAATCCCTTGTCTTCTCCTCCATCACACATGTCATCCTGTTCCCACTTTGGACATGATAGTTTTGTTCGTATTTGATTTTGGTTGAGTAACTCATCTTCGTACCCTTTACTAAATTATTATGTTGTCGTGAATTGAATCCTTTCTTCTTCAATTTGGTATTATATTTCTTCTTCCAAGGATTATGGAGTTTTAGCCCGTGCTTTTATTTTTCATAATAATCCTTGGCTTTTCTTATCATATCATTGAGAGTTATGGGCTCATCAAACACCATCCAATCTTGACTGAGGACTAAGGCAGTGTGTTAAGAAAGTGTTGAATCTTCAATTTCTTGTCTTTGATGTATGAAATGTAGCACAAAAATTCAAGAAATTGATTGACATAGTCATCCATAATCAATTTCCCATTTCAAATCATGAAACTCACTGATATTTCTATCATAGCATCTTTGTGAAGTATTTCTCAAATTGTTTCTAGGTGATCTTTCTTTCATTAATTACTTTGAAATATTTGATATCTTCCCACCATATGGAAGCCCTTCCACCCATATTTTATATAACTACTTATGATTTCATGTTCCTCAAGTAGTTGTGTACTTGAAAGTACTTCTTCAGTCCCAATAGCAAAGTCTCTTCCCCTTTAACGTTTTTGCTTTTGCCATCAAAAGTAGGTGAATTTTCCTTCTTGAATTCTTCGTGCATCATATTATTAGAAGAATTCTTCCTCTTCTTCTTTTTTAAGATAGACTTGGAACCATTTCTTGATATATAATCTAAAGTATTTGTACTTTCACCAAAGAAATCAGTGGATTATTTATCTAGATGTACATGGTATCTTACTTTGGTGCCCTTTTCTAGGAGTTCTTTTCCCTACATTGCTAGTAGTTGGCCCATGTTTTTGAATCTTAGATGGTTTCTAAACCTTTCTTGAGATATTTCTCTCAACATTATTGATATTTGATCCTTACTGTAATGCTTCTAACTTTCAGATAGGGCAACAACATCACATTCAATTCTTCTTGTTTTTCCTACCGCTTGATGAGTCTTCTATTATCTACTTCTAATATAAAGCCTTTATTATTTCGGCTTCTCATAGTTTCCTCCAAATTCATATGTGTTTCTAGATTCCTCCTCTCATAATATTCCTCATCTCAAATGGGTGAAGTTCCCTCTATTGGAAACTGCACCATCTTGTTTTTTATTTTATTTTAGATTTTCTTATACTGTTGCACTCGCTTGTGTATTCTATTTCGTGTTAAGATCAAAAAGTATATTGTTAGTTGTAAGTCATCATTTTAATAAAATTAATAACATCATTTTATCCTTTAATCGAGGTTTCATCCCATAGCAGGCCATCACTAAAAATTTGCTCTCATACCACCCCTAAGTGGCCTTTAAGGGATGGGGTTTCAAGATGTTTTTTTTTTCTTTTCCGGTTTTTAAGCTTTTGTGGGGGTTGATTTATATATTTACACTATTTAATTCCATGTCCAACTAGCCTTCACATGCTTATCACTTTTAAAATTCAAGTTTCCAATGATAAAGGTATAACTCCCTCCACCCTCCTTCAACATTGACTAAATAAATTCTTGCATTATATGGGAGGAAATCTTCCCCTTTTTCTTTGTCACTTGTAGACTTACTAGTGATATAGAGAAAAATAGGCCTATTCCCTATAGCTTCAGAAATAACTTGATCAATGATACAAAGGAGTTGCATCACTCCAAAATTCTAAAGAGTTAATGATTTCACATAATTTTATTCCTCAAAATGTAGGTTCACTGGAATTATAATTATGTTGGGTGTGTGTTATATTCCTTCCACAACTAGTCGCATGCGCAGGGGAGGGGGGGGGGGGTCACAGGGGCAATGCCCTCGGAATTTTTTTGTTTGTTTGTTTTTGTTTGTTTGTTTGTTTATTTGTTTTTTTTGTTTTTGTTTTGTTTTGTTTTTTGTTTTTTGTTTTGTGTTTTGTTTTTTGTTTTTTGTTTTTTGTTTTGTTTTGTTTTGGACACTATATTAGGTGGGAAGACCTACCTATGGTTTTGTGCATGGGTTTTTCACATGATTTTGGGCATGATGGTTTTCTACCCATGGTATTTTGTAGATTTGGTTAAGGGAACAATGACTATGTTCTAATTCAAGGTTAATGGATTGAGGTTTATGAATGCTTTGAAATGTATATATATGTATTGTAAAATTGAAAGGAACATAATGAAAAATCAATCTGGTAGTCCCAGTTTTGGGATCCAGGGGAAATATCTATGTATTTGTTTTATATTCTCGTCATTGTTTATTTTGTGTGTTTTAGAATTCATCTGTAGGTAATTTCTGTACAAGATTAAAACCTACATTTCGGATCAGAGCTATTTCACCTTCAAGGGGACACCTTTTCTGTAGAGGGGTTTTTCTCGGGCCAGTGGTAGACCTTTTTCAATGTGAGATTTGCGGGATCAATTCTTGCGGTGAAAGAAAATGGCGAGTAGTGGAAATATAAAGATAGAGAAATTTAATGGTCAGAGTTTTGAGTTGTGGAAAATCAAGATGGAGAATTTACTGGTGGATAAATATCAGTGGATTGTGGTAGATCTCGGTACTAAACCAACGACAATGTGAGATGAAGACTGAGAAAAGTTGTATTAGAAAGAAAATAGCACAATACGGTTGTGAATCTCAGATTGAATATTGTTGAATATATTAGGGGAAGATACGATGAAGGCTTTGTGGTACAATTTAGGGACTTTGTACCAATCTAAGTCTCTGATGAAAAAACTATTCCTATGGAAAAAGCTGTATAACTTGAAGATGAAGGATGGAGATTTGGTGACAGAGCATCTGAACGCCTTTAATAACTATTGTTATCTACTGATATTAAAATTTCAGATGAAGATAAATGCATCAATTAGTTGTGTTCTCTACCAGATTCGTGGGATAGTCTGGTTGTTGCAATAGGTAGCAATATAACTACCTTGAAGTTTGATGAAATAACCTCATCCTCGCTGTTGGAGGAGATGAGACGAAAAATATGGAGGGATAGAATGGAGATTCCTTGTCTATACAAGGACGGTCCCAGAACAAAAACAAAAATAATTCCTCGAGTGGGAGATCTAAATCTCTAGGAAAACCTGTAAAGGTGTGATGGAAATGTGGAAAGGAAGGGCACTTAAAAAAGGACTATAGATATAAAGCTCCTGAGAAAGGAAATGGATCTGAAGATGCTCCTTCTGCAGAGGTGAAAACCACCTCAGATGAAGGTGGGTATGTGTACTTAAATTCTTCTTCAAGTACACATGTAGATCATGAGGCATGGTTGATTGACTCAAGTGCATCCTTTCACTTCACTCCCCATAGGGAGTTGTTCTGTGAGTATGAGAAATATGATGGTGGTAATTTCTTCTTAGGGGATGACAGGAAGGCTAAAGTCATCGAATGCGGAAAAGTCAAGCTAAAATTGCAAGGTGGAAGGATTAGAATAATTCCGAGTGTTTTGCATATTCCTGCATTGGCTAAAAATCTGATTTCTGTAAGCGAGATGGATGATGCAAGTGTAAAACAGTGTTCGAGAAAGGTAGATGCAAGATGGTTCAAGGAGAACTGGTATTGATGCAGGGAGTTTGGATTGGAACTCTGTACAAGCTTCTGGGTAGCACTGTTATTTATGGGTGCAACATTTCTGTGGTTCCTGAAGGTGGAGCAGAAAATCTAGTGCTCTTTGGAGAAAAGAACATCTAATGGCATCAAAGGCTTCGACATATTGGAGAGAGGGGCCTTCAAATACTTCATGGAAATGGTATGGTAGAATGTATGTCTAATTTCTCTCTGGATTTCAATTTCTGTGAACTTTGTGTATATGGAAGCATAATCGGGCGAGTTTCCCCTCTCGTGCTAAGAGGGCGAAAGGGATATTAGATCTTGTCCACATTGATGAGTTTGGACCTATGTTGGTTCCATCACTGGGTAAGTCTGTGTTATATGTATCATTTATAAATGAATTCTGAAGGAAAACATGGATATATTTCTTGAGGAAGAAATCTAAAGTCTTTGATAGGTTTAAATAATTTAAGGCTCTAGTGGAAAACCAAATAGAGAAGAAGATAAAGGTGGCGAGGACAAATAATGGTGGAGAGTTTTGTAAGAAGGAATTTGAAGATTTCTTTAAGAAGTGTGTTATAGCAATCCAAAATACTACTCCATACACACCTCAAAAAAATGAAGTTGCAAAAATAATGAACAAGACGTTGATGGAAAATGCAAGAAGTATGCTTAGTGGTGCTAGGTTAGGACAAGAATTCTGGGTAGAGGTGGTGGAGACTACATGTTACCTAGTTAATAGATCACCTTCATCAATGTTGGAGGATACGACTCCACATGAAGTATGGATTGGTAAGAAACCCTCTCTTTCACATCTAAGGGTGTTTGGTTGTGATGCATATGTACATGATCCAAAGGAGAAAAGATTTAAGTTGGATAGTAAATCTGAAAGGTGCATCTTTATTGGGTATAAGGATGGTTTAAAAGGTTATAAGCTTTAGAACCCATAAACAAGGAAGGCTGTGTACAACCGAGATGTGGTGTTTAGAGAGGTGAAAGATGTTATTAAACATGAAGTCCTACCAAAGGAACCCAAGAATATAGAGTTTTAGCTAAAGGAGGAAGAACCAAACTCTACTACAGAACAAGAATCATAAGATGAAGAGCCACAAACTCCAGTTGTGAGAAGGTCATTTCAAGAAAGAAGGCATTAAGAAAGGTATAGTCCATTTGATTTCTGTTCAAAATTGTGCTTTATCTATTACTGATGATGATCTTAGAATTGCCAGAGAAGCAGTAGATTCAGATGATGGCAAACTTTGGAAAGAGGCCATGGTTCATGAAATGGCATCTTTGGACAAAAATGAGGCTTGGGATTGTTGAATTTCCACGATCTTGGGTCTAGGATAGAATCTTAAAATCTGTGACACTATCAAACCAAGAATCTCAATGAAAATACTTTGCACAATGGAAAACAACAATAAATCACACATGCATAGAATATAGACAATTTTTTACAATTTTCAACCCAACTTCATCATATTAATCAACATATAATACAATAATCTAGGGCTCCCGTACCAGGGATAATGGCCCTCATACATCCACTACTACAAGGATACAAATTGGGGCTTGGTGTTAGTACATCGACAACCAATCTACCCTCAACAAGATACTCTGACCATCTGGCTAATGAAGTTGACTCTCTCAGCTCCCCTTTGTTGTACCCTGTACCTTCCCGGTCCTTCGGTTCCCAATTTGCATCGCCTACCTCTATCAATTCACCAATTCCATCTGGCCACTAAACCTAAACTATCAATCTGCTCTTTAGTTGTGCCTTAGGCCATTAAGGGCACAACACATCGAGACTGCTGTCGAGTTATTCACAACTCCACTTCTGAACAACTCTCAACTTCCCACTGCTGCTCCTCAACTACTCAGGGACTTCAACTCACTATGGTCTTCCCATGCTACTCTGATGAATACCAACATAGGGCATGGAGGGCCGCCACATGTCACTGCAAGATGTCCATCTCCCACAGTGAACACAAAATAGGAGGACTACCCATCATTTGTTGTGTAAGTCATTCTCCACACACACAAGTCTCAGGATACTCAAAACTTCTCCTCGTTTATCAGACCCATTAGCTCAACAACTGACACTCTAGAAAATACTTTTGTCCATCAAAGTGTTGCACATCAGGCTCAAACTTGGGCATTATCATGATGTCCTCCAGCAGACCATAAATTCCAAATCCACATTCATACTTGGTCCACTCTCACACTGCCCTCCAATAATCCACGAGTGACCAATCCTTGCTGTAGCATCTACCTCTGACTAGGGCATCATCACACTTAGGAAACCCTCCTCTTGGCTACCAACAGACTCCATCAACTGTCCAACACTTGGACACCCATCTGAATAACAATCAAATGTAACAAAACACATACCTCTACAATTCCTTAAGGTCTAATGAATTCCTTTGCATGGATGCTGCTACTCAACCGTCACTCAACTACTATTACTGGGTCATTGCTTAGTTGTTGTTACTTGGTAGCCGCTACTACTTGGCCATTTTTGCTACTTAACCATTGCTTAGCTACTATTAGTCAACTACTGCTGCTACTGGGCCACTCCCACTACTTGGCCATTGCTCATTTTTTGTTACTTCACCAACAGTCCTCTCCTAGGACACCTATTATTCCACTGCGATATTTGCTCCTAGTCGGGGTTTCTTAACACCTAAGACAACCCCAACACCTATCTCTCATAGGATTCTATATAACCGATCCAAGATTAATCCGAAACATGGATCCAATACCTACAAGAATGCAATAAAATACATACCTTAAGCTCGTTGTTTTAGGGTCTATTCCTTTAGAGTAACCTCGACATAGTTGGGGAAATATCACAATCCCTTTCCAGCCCTCAACTTCTGCCCAAAATTTTTCCCTTTGAATGTGGCTATCCCTCCTTGAGAGGACAAGGTAGCTTGTTACTAACCTAGCCTTCAAACAGACCTTGGTCTTCCTTCAAGTCACTGCAACTGCCCTAGATCTCCACCTATAGGTTTGTGATAACCTTGTTTTGGGATTGTCCACCTTCAAATGAACCCTCAAACAAGCCCAATCCCTTATCCTTTCACTTGGGATTCTTGCTAGACAATATCGACCTACCAAACAGTGATGCAAATGCTTTCCCAAGCATGTTTGTCCTCCGCTGGTTTTCCCTCACTTACTTGAAACCCAAAACATAAATATGTTTTCCCTCCAACAAGCTCTTTCTTATGCTTGTGTTGCAAAAATGGATGTATTCAAATGATCCTCACTCACCTCATATTTAGACACAAACATGAGGGCTACATGTGGTGTCAACAAGTATAATTTGGACACAAGCTGACCTGCTCTCTTCTCCCAAATTAATCCACAACCACATATAACTTAAAAATTTCATAACACCATTTCTACAACTCTGAATTAGATGATCTTCATTGTGTCAGATTCATCTCGACAAGATTTATCATCCTCATCCATCACATGTTGAAATGTGCTCATGGTTTTGGCCCAAATAATGATGGGTGAAAAACCCCAAGATTGGGTTTTAAGCCCACAAGGCCACATGTAGAGTTCCTTCCTCCAAACCCTCGATCAACAAGGATTGGAGTACCTCCCAAGATACAAAAAAATCAACACTCCCTCTTAGCGAGGGAGGTACTTCCAAGACTAGGAAGTAACCATCATCATCCGGTGACACTAGCCCATCTTGCGTCCATCACTGTAGTATACCCTGTAGAATGAATCTGGAATTCTCAGTAGTGCCTATGTTGTGACAATTTAATCACTCTTTAATTTTACTAAGCCATAAGCATTTAATTGTTAACCAGGGTAAGTTTGTTTATTTCAAAGGTGTATGCACTATTTGTGTTGATACATAATAGTCAGGGAAAGAAATGAAATAAAATGCCATTGAACACAATTGCAGAACTTAAATCACTCATGTAGAAATTAAAAAGACATTCTACAGGAATGAAATTCACTCATCACACTTCATGTTTTTCTTAAAGAACAGGTGCACCAACATCATTAATAAAACTGTATCAGTTGATTAAATATTATTGTTCTAACCAATCCTGTGTAACAACATATAATGAATGTAAAAAAAGAACTGCATATGTGCTACAATTTATACAACGACATTAATAAATCCACACTTAAAATAAAGACAAACCAAATAGCTAATATACTACTACTGCCATCCCTGCTAAAGAGGAGGGCCCTTCCTCCCTACCAGGGCACATGGATGAAATTGAAACTAGTAAAAAACACAATGCGAGATCTGTATGAACATCGCCAGAAGTGTTCTATATTAAAAATGACTAGAAATTACAAGATCAAAATGTTGATGTTGTTCTTGTGTTGCTGTTCCCTTTTCATGGAACCAAACCTTTTTATAAAGTTTACAAGCCCAGAAAATTTGGGAACAGATCAACCATGAGAATCTCATGATTCTCATGTTGATCAATATTAAGAGAAAAATAGAAAGCGTTACAAATAGTTTCCCAATAACAGACCAATCCAAGTTGCACCATATCCACAATCATAATCGCTAAGATCCTTTGACCGTCCGTAGATAATTCATGATTCTTGACAACTGTCTTTGAAGAAAATAACCACTGCCTTTGGTAGTTGTGGTGTAACAATAAAACTTCAGACTATAACAACAAATCCTCGAAGTGGAACAATTAGTGATAGTAGCAACTACTCATCCTTGTTCCTTAGTTGTAGGCAACACCTAAAATAAAAATAACCAGAAAACTTCTTCCACAATTACCTTGGTTAGCCATCTAGAAAAGACATCACTTCATTCAACATTTAATGAAAGATGGAAAAATAATATGTTGAGAAAGGATTACTCTTACAACCAGGGAAAATGGTAATTGGGACATAAAGTTCATAGGTTTAGAGAGAGAGAATGATCAAAAATGGGGAAAGAGGTGTGTAAGATATTCTTAAAAACTGCACCCAACATCTTCCCCCAACTGAAGCAATTGCATGTCCTCATGAAGAATATTCAGGTACTACTGCTGTATCGTTGCTGTAAATATGTCAAACTATAAGCACCAACAATATCTTCATCAACTGGTTTATAGCCCTGAGTAGTCATTAGTTGATGCGGTCATGTTTCTTCTTCATAATCACATAATTGGCAATGGGGCTGGTATTCTTCGACTTAAAGCCAAATAAAGGGATACTTAAATCTAAGCCCTATCCAGAAGGCACCCATTGATTTCACAATCTAGGCATATTCTGAAATCCATGTAACAACAACCACAAAATTAGGAAACCCAAAAGGGTCACACTTTTGTAGACTTGCACTACCAACCTTTGTATGTGTAAGGCATCGAGTCAATGCTTGGCTCTTTAGCTGTGCAAAGAGGTTGAGGAAAAATACAAAAATCCTCCTCCTATAGATGGTTGATTGTTCCCTCATATCAGGGGTACTCAGAAACCTCCTAAATTCACGCCTCACTTCAATAGCCATGCCTGGTTTTGCTCTTATCCACAAGGCTGCCTTCTCTACATTGGTGTGAGATGACTTCATGGCCATATGCCATTCTACTTGATTTCTCATGAAAGAGATGAAGGTGCATAACTGCAAGTCCCCCATGTAGGATAAAATGCGTACAATCATATGTAGGCTAGCATATTCACAAATCATATTATGTAGAAAAAGCTCACACAGTAAGATTTTCTCATCAAAATCACATGAAAGAAAAACATCTAAAAAATTCTGGGTAGAATTACCCAGATAAGGTCTATTTTCATAGACAATTTTTAACTGAAGCAAATAATATATTTTCCAAAGAAAGATTAGATAGGATGGGGAAGGCCTTCTACACCCTTACAGGTTCAGGGCGAGTTTGTACAACTTCTCTTTATCATATGTTAGGTCATCAACACTCCTGTTGTAACTGCTGCACTTGTTCCTCCTTTTCCTTCTTAGTTTTCTTCCTTTCCCATCTTGTCCAGTCTTCTGTCAACTTCCTCTTAGCCCATTTTTCTTTGAGAGTATTTACAACTTTTTTATGCTACTCCAGTGAGATCGCTCCCTTTTACAAGGAGAGTGCTAGCTGCTTCCATTTTTGTAGCTCTAGTATCAACAAAAATTTCTCTGAACACCAGCGTGCTTCAGAATCTCGTATTATCTTGGATGCAACATCTGTAGGGGGTGTAATAACATCTCATGATTCAAGTTGTTTTTCTTCAGCTGTTTCTTCTTGTGTAACAACAGCTTCATCAACAGGTTCTTCTGGATCAACTCTTACCTCTTCTTCCTGGGGGACCTCTGCCTCAACTACTGGTTCTTGTGTAACAAAAATATCTTTGGTAGGTTCTTATGTCTCAACTTCTAGGTCAATCACTGTGGGATGCTTCGTTTTAGCTAGTGGTTCTTATGTAACAACAACATCGCCAATGGGTTCTTGTGTAACAACTTCCAGGGTTCAGTTTGGGTTTCTATCGAGATGGTACTTGCAGCACAAAATTTGTACCCAGATGTTGCTATATTCATAGCACATGCCGTACATACAGAATCTGGTGTAGTTTCTATTCTCATGTTATTAATAGCCTCCAACAAAGTATCCAGACCTGGGATCTTGTTTCCACTTTATTATCCTAAAATTGCTTCCTTAATTATTTATTTTCTTTTTCTATTTTTTCAATTTTACACAACAAGGTTTAGGTCTTGTCCTTACCTGGTAAAGGAACCTCTTCAGGATGGGTTTGTTCTTCTTTTTTCTCCCATATGTCCTTATGCTTGCTTGACCTATTTCTAGATGGAGGAGTGGGCTCTGGCTGGGTGTTGACTCTAACCCTCCTTTTTGGCGTCCTACCACCTATTGGCTTTTCCAGTGATCTTTTCTTGATTCTGCTTCCAGAGGATTGTCCTTGCTCTTTAGTTACCCTAGCTTCCTTTGGAGCATCAACAGGGGTTTAAACTTGATTCCGATAGGAGGGCCTTGTCTTTCTGCTCATAAAATATTCCCAACTTCAGCCTTGGCATTCTAGGGCATCCATTATGATTAATTTTATAAGGCTGTGATTGGTGACACAAGTTTTCAGATGCGAAGCAACCTTCAGGTTCTCCAGCAGGAAATATGGAAGGTTAACTAATGAGATGGTTTAACAATGGGAAATGATAATTAAACACTATTTTCACCCATCCTTCACAAGTAAGGTAATTGATAATATATAAGGGAACATCTCCCCATGGACGAGGAAGTGACAATTAGTCAATTCCCCTACCCTTCTTCTCGAATTGTTCCTCCCCTTGCAAAAATTCTGCCTTGAGGGAAGGATCGTTGATTTTCTAGTTAAACCATCTTTTTCGTTTAGATTTCAATGCTGATACTCTAGCAATTACTTCTTCAATGAGTTCTAACTTCAACCCGGTGACCTCCTTCTGATTCTTGTTCAAATTCTTGGCAAACTCTAGGGCAACAATTTCTTCCTCTCCTTTAAGTCATTCGAAGAATTCAAACCATCCTGCTTCTTTAAAAATCTAGCATGCCTCTGGGAAATTCTCCAATGCTTCTATGGAATTGGTCTCATGCCTGACTACTTCTCCTCCCATCTTTGCTTCAGACAATACTCTCTATGCTCTGTCTACTTTCTCTTCTGAGAATTCTATGAAATGAAGATGCAATGCTTCATTGGGATAGATGTTGGGGCAATAAAAGTAGGTAGTAAAAGCAAGGATGTCGGATTAGGGGATCATATGATATGGTCTAATTATTAATCTGGGGTCATGGGAACCTATCTTAAATGTAATTTAAACCTATAACACGATTGCCATAAAAATATGATAATGATTGCAGGATTTTCCAATGATTACAAGGTCTGTCACTTTAAGTCTGATTTAAATTATAGATTGTGAAATGATTCACCCTCTCCCAGAGTTATAATGTGACGAACGTTAGATAGAACATCATATTAATTGCCATAATCGTTGAATAAATAAAAGCAATATACCTTTCGAATGACTCACTGATGGTGACGTGGCAGAAAAGTACTAGTGACATGATTGATTCTGGCAACAACATGCTGATTAGGTCATTTATTTTGGTGGCATCATCCTAGTGATATTATTTATTAGGGCAGGTAATTGTGCCCAATTCGCTGCTGCAAATTGTTAGTTGTTACAGGTGTAACAACGAATGTAATCGCGAATGCTACTCTTTATAGCAGAACTCTTATTTACAATACTTTGAAAAACTTTTAAAGAAAGAAGGAAAATATTTAAGCTGCAACAACATAAGATAACATTATGAAATAAATGATGCAGTTATAGGAAAAAACGTGTAACAATTGCCACATAGTGGTTTTCAACTATTACCATTATCTGCCTGCACCCCTATAAGAGTTTTCCATAGACATATTTTTATTTTATTTTTTATTTTTATTATTTTTTCTCTTTTTTTTTAATTTTTATTTTTGTGTATCAGCTGCCAACAACCTTGGTTATCAACTATTACACTTATTGAGGATTAAAAATTTGGCAGCATAGGAGAAATTTCCCCTGATCCTATAATTTGAAGATCAAATCCTGAGACAATGTTAACAAATGAATCCTATGATGCTGGTTTGTGATATAACTGAAGATGATGCCCATTAGCAAGTAATGGTGTGCTAGCATTGTCGATGGTGACCAAATTCAGAGTCCCATTGTCAGAGATAGTATCAACTTCATAAGGACCTAGTCATCTAGTGAAAAGCTTCCCCTTGAAATCCTTGAATCGTGAATCATATAGTAGAGCCCAATCTCCTTTCTGAAACACCTTCTTTTTGATGAATTTGTCATGCCACTTAGCCCTCTGTTGCTGGATGATATCTGTTTTCTAAATGGTAGCCAACCTCTTCTAATCAAGTACATTTAGTTGATTTAACCGTTGTTTATGTGTTGTGGCCAAATCTAGATTTAGTTGTAGGTCGTTCTCAGTGTATTTAATTCGAACTCTATGGAAAATAAAGGATTTTTACCATAGACTAATTAGTATTGTTAGAATCCCGTAGTGTTCTTTTATGTAGTCATGTATGCCCATAATGCTTCTCACAGTTTATCAACCCAATTCCTTTGGTGGATGGCCACAATCTTTGTAAGAATTCCCTCAATGACCTTATTGTTGTTTCCACTTAGCCATTTTCCTGTGAATGATAAGGTGAACTGATCCTATGAATTTTTTT
Source organism: Pinus taeda (assembly GCA_000404065.3). Classification (NCBI taxonomy): domain Eukaryota; kingdom Viridiplantae; phylum Streptophyta; class Pinopsida; order Pinales; family Pinaceae; genus Pinus; species Pinus taeda. The sequence goes on from APFE030937862.1 coordinate 48,357, forward strand.
GTATTTATCAACTAGCTTCTAGATCAAATGAGATGTGAATTACGACCCTCTGTCTATCACTATTTCCCGAGGTATCCCAAAGGGAACAAAAATGTCTTCAAACAAAAAGTCTGAAACAACCTGTTCCGTGGCTCTGGTTAGTGCCTTTGCTTCAACTCACTTTGTGATATAATGTGTAGACCAGAATGTAGGAATTTTGTTGAGATGAAGGATTAATTCGCCCTACAAAATCCAAGGCTCACTTCTCAAATGACTCTAAAACTATCTGAGGGTGTAACAATATCTCATCTTACTGGATCAATTGACCCATTCTTTGATAGCTCTCACATCCTTTCACAAATTTCTTTGTGTCCTGAAATATATTAGGCTAATAGTACCCTATTGAAATCTCGTTATACCCTGTCCTTTTATCTGCAAAGTTCCCCCCACAAGGTTCTTCATGACAAGATTTAAGATATCAAAGATCTCATCCTCCGTCACACAATGCTTGATTTGATGATCCAACCCAGTGTGATAGAGATTTCCTTCGATCCAAGAATATCTTGCACTTTGCTGAACAATTTTTTTCTTTTCTTTTGAGGATAGGTGTTGTGGGAATCTTCCTTCAACAAGATAATTAGCTATGTATGCATACCAGAGTGAGTGAGTTGAAATAGAAAAGAGATATTCATTGGGAAAATAATCTTCGACATGTATGCATTCATTATCAATAGTCAGCCTAGAAAGAAAATCAGTCACTACATTATCTTTCCAAGGTTTATCTAGGATTGTTATATCAAATTCCTGTAACAACAATAACCAACGCATAACCCTAGTACCTACCATTAGTGACTGGTTTATTCATTAGAAAATGAATGACGGAGTGGTCAGTGTGTACAAACACTTGATATCTTGTAATGTGGTGGCAAAATTTGTTGATGGAATGCACTACTGCAGGAAATTATTTTTCTGTCACCATGTAATTCAGTTCAGCTGGGGTCAAATTCTATTCGGCCCCTATAATACTAGTGATTACCCCATTACTATTGTAGTTGTACCCCTTATTAATATTGTTGTGCCCCTATTGTCCCCATATTGTTGTTATTGTGCCCAATAGAATCCCTCTATTGTTATTTTTGTGGCTTTATTTTATTATTGTTAGGTCGGCTAGGTTATATTGTGAAACTTAGACTCCTATATATAGAAAGGAGGTTTTTTCATTTGTATCATCCAAGAATTGTTCATTTATGTAATGTAAAGGAGGTTCCCCCCTCGAAGAGGCTAAATTCTAAGGTGTGGATCTATCTTTTCTATCTTTTTCTTGAGCTGGTTTCATAACATTTGGTATCAGAGCTTTGGATTCTAGGGTTTCACTGCTCCAAACAGATCATTGTGGCATATCGCTATAACTTTTTTCTAAGATGTTTCAGAAGCTTAAAAAAAACCCATTTGAGAAGACATCGTGTTGAATATGGGGTCCGAATTTCAGAGCTTTTGTTGCTATATTTGCGGAGATATGATCTGAGGAAGTTGGTCTTTTTGCAGACTCCTGAATTACATTCCAAACAGGTGACCCAGGGAAAATCATCATAACCATTTCTCTGAGAATTGGATTGAAATTTCATAAGAAGGTGCAAAAAGAGGACGGACTGTAGTTTCTTGTATATATTTTTCAGAGCCAAAGGTCAGAACAGTGACTCGTGGCACGTCGTACAAGTTCGGTCTACTGAACTAGTCTATAATCAGGTCACTATGGGAGATTTCACATAACTCTTCCTTGGAGAATCTAATTTGGATCAGACTGGTGGCATTGGAAAGAGGAAACAAAGGGCTACCACAAGTTGCAATTTCAGAACTGGATGATTTGAAAGTACAGAGATACATCAGAGGCAATATCGAGCTCCTACAAAGTGAAAACAAAGGTGTGTAGATTCTTTTAAATTTTTGCTTAAGATTGGTTTGAAAATTTATTTTGAAGGAATCAAAGGGTTAGTAGAGCATTATTATCGGTAACTGATGCCCCGAGGAAAGAAAATGCAAACACCTAGTAAGGAACCCGAAAGCTCTAGCAGGAATCATGAAGAAGAAGAAGAAGAAATGCTATATGATATATCAAAATTACAAGAACAAGTACAACAAGTGTCACTTGCACAAAAAGCAACAGAATCTAAGATGGATGGTTTAAGGAAAGATGTAGAAGCTAAGATTGATGGTTTGAAGAAAGGCGTAGAAGCTAAAATTGATGCGTGGATGATAAGATGGAAGAATTGAAGATAAATATGAATAAGTTGCTACAAGAAATGGTCAATAAGGGTGAAAGGGTACTAAAGGAAACTCATGATGAGAACAAAAGA
>APFE030937862.1:67308-96679 GCA_000404065.3 Pinus taeda
AGAATGAAGCAACAGGAAGTGGACCACATAAATCACTGTGCACAAGTTGTAAAGGGGCTGAGGCGTGCCAAGAGGCACATTTTTCAAAACTATCCCGATGATGTTTTCCGAGTACACATCCGGGACAAACACCATCTCTGCAAGATACCATAGGAAGACCTGTCACCATATTTTCTTTACATAGATGCTGAAGGGAGCGATAGTTTAAGTGACCAAATCGCTCATGCCAAAGTTTGCTCACTTCATCATTATGAGCAATAAATACTGATGGAAGATTTGATGACCCAAAGTTGTGAAACTTATACAACCTTGTGGAATCATCAGCAAAACCAGTAGCTAGAATCTGTTTAGGATCTCTTAGATCCTTGATTACAACATCATGAGGTGAAAATTCAACAATTTTACCTTCACCTGAATGAGTTATCTGATATACAGATGGAAGGTTGCTGGATAAGGTTGGAACACATAATACATCATTAAACTGACCATTGTCTAGATGAACAGTTCCAGTCCCTAAAACATTAAGAGATCTATCATCACCAACATATATAATTTTGGTGTTACAATCATGTAAAGAAGAAAACATGGCTTTGTTTTTGGCCATGTGATAAGAGGCTCCAGAATCAATGAGCCACTCATGAGAATGAGAAGAAGAAGATACATTTAATGCATAACTAGACTGCGATGATTGACAACGACATGCAGAAAGTGCCATTCCTGAAGATGAAGTTGAAGTTGAAGTAGAAGAATGCTCCACATGGGTGTTATGTTTCTTCATTGCGGCTTCCAAGGCTTCCATCTTCTTAAAGCATTTAGATTCTAAGTGGCCATCTCGATTACAAAAGTTACAATGTCTATCAGTCTTCTTCCATTTGTTTTTATTGGTCTTATCATTTTGCTGAATGATCTTTCATTTTGAGACTGAGTTTGCTTAGGACCCTTGTTTGGTTTAGGACCATTCTTTTTAGGATATGACTTCTTAGGATTCTTTAAATTTGGTTGCTGATGGGCGGCTAACGCTTTCTTGGAAGAGTTTCCAAGATTAAGAAGACCAAGGTGTAAGAGTTTTTCTTGTTCTCTTATTAAAGAATCACAAAAAGAGTCAAAGGAAGGGGCCTTGTAGTCTTTTCCTTGACAAATGAAAGCTTCCTTTGTAGAATGGAAGGTGGAAACAAATACAGAGTAGGCTGGTCCCAACTTAGTAAGGATGGAATAAATAAGGCTACTATCTTCTTTCTTGACCTTAACACCTTCCAAGAGATATCTAAGGGTCTTGAATTTGGACAAGAAATCTTCAATGCAAGAAAAATTATTAGGATCCAATGTAAGCAACTCATTTTCAAGTTGATGGGCTCTAATTTCAATTTTTATTCCCAAAAACTTTAGTGATTTGTTCCAATGCTTCATGAGGAGTATCAAGTTCTGCAATATGGAATCTAAGATCAGGAGAAATAGACATCCCTATCAAACCACGTGCTTGATCTTGTCTATTTTCCCATTTTGCAACCTTGTCTTCATCTTTTGGTTTCTTCTCTTGGCCCGTGGCTTTTCTGTAGAGACCTTTACTTCTAAGTAAATCTTCCATGTATGATGCCCATTGGAAGTAGTTAGTGCTGTCAAGAATGACTTGGCATGGACTTTCCATTTTTTTTTAAAAACTGAAGCTGAAAATGCTGAAAGTAAGTGTTCCAATGGATAGATCTCGAAAAATTAGGCTGTTTTAAAAAAAACGGCTCTGAAAAAGGCTTCCGGATGAAGAAGTTATGGCTTTTTAAAAAAAAATTGTTGAAGTTGTCGGCAAAGTGCGCGAGTGTGCGGGAATGAAAAAAAACGCCCCACAAAATGGAGATTTGAACCCAAGACCTCTACTCTCTTAAAATAGCTTTGAACCAATTGATCTATACAAAAAATTTGAGAGAGGAGAGAGAGAGAGAGCGGGGGGGGGGGGGCTTTGGTTTGCGTGCTTGCCTTGAGAAACCTCTTTTTCCCTACAAAACACAAAACACAAAACCCAACACGGACATGCAAAGAAAAACGAACCTTATGGCTCGAAGTTAGCTTTAACCAAAAAACTAAATATTTAAAAAAAAAATTGAACCTTGTGGCTCAAAGTTAGCTTTAGCCGAAAAACTAAATATTTTTCTCAATGTTTCTGATTTTCCGAGATCACACTAAGGTGCAGGGAAAAGAGCATACGCATGAGAAAAAAAATCCTTCCTTTCTGTTTCTGATTTGCCCAGATCGCACAGAGTCGCAGGGTAAAGAGCATACGCAGAAATGAAAGGTATAGATCCGGTTAAAAAAAAACTAAATAAACCGAAACCGAAATAAGCAGAGAGAAAATAACAGTAAACTGCAAATAAAGACTGTATACCTCCAGATCTTAAAAATGACGCAGATAGGGCTACCGGAAACCTTTTCGCGTGAAACGAAAGGGGTTCCTCACTGGGACAGATGCTCCAAACACAACAGAGCAGTCCTCTCGGCCTGAAAGCAGTCAGAAACAGTAGATCTAGGACACGACAGTCGCATGCAGTTCTACCGGCTTCAGATTTGGATCACCAACGGACGCGGCCCTCAAATAGCTCTGATACCATGTAGGAATATACACGGTAAGTTCCTCAGACAGACACCAGAAGGACACCGCTCACAAACAGATCACAGATCAATACACCAGTATTTTGACGTGGTTAAAACCCTCAGAGAGGGAAACAGTCCACGGCCTGCGCCAACGTGGCTACTACAGGCAATTTATTAATAAAAGAATGAAAATTTACATAAGCTTCTCTCATGCACGGTTAACCTACAAATGACCCTCCATGCGCTTTAAATAGAATTCATGGACCAATCGGGTGTCAAGCCACGGATCAAGTGTCGGTAATACCGAGGAGAGAATGAACCGTCGGATCACTACATATCGTGACCGTCGGATTGTAAGTTACAAAATGTACAACGGTAAAGAAACACACTTTACCTAACTCTATACCTAACTCTATACTAGACCAAGTTGAACTTAACTATTTCCTATGTGTCAGAATATCCTAACAGCATGTCCCAAAAAACTACATACCTATTTTTGCGTTTTGGGAACTAGAATTATCAAAATCACCTCTATCTTAAGAGGGTCTACTTTAATTCCATCAATAAAGATAAAATGTCCGAACACAATTACTTCATTCATCACCATGTGACATTTTTTTGTACTTAAAGAAACATTAGTTTGTACACATTGTTCTAGTACCTTTTCAAGGTTAACTAATGTTGTTTCAAAGGCTTCGCCATAAGGTGTAAATTCATCCATGAATACCTATAAACAGCCATGTAAAAGATCTAAAAATATTCCCAATATCGTCCTTTGGAAAGTTTCTGGTGCATTATAGAGTCCAAAAGTAAGAAATCTATATGCAAAGGTTCACCAAGGGTAGGTAAAGGTGGTTTTATCCTAATCTTCTGGGGCAATATGTATCTGATTGTAACCACTAAACCCATCTAGAAATAAAAATAATTTCTTTCCAGACAAGGTGTCAAGGACCTGATGAATGGAAAAGGGAAATGGTCCTTTTGGGTGGCCTTGCTTAGTTTTTTGTAGTCTACATAGACTCTCCACTTGCCATTCTTTTTAGGGATAATGACAAGTGGGATACCCACTGCCTATTAGAAATTGGATAAATGAAGTTAGCATTTAGGATTTTTTGCAATTCTTCTTTTACTACCTCCTTAAGTGCTGGGTTCATACATCACTATGGCTGCCTAACTGTATTGCAACCCTCTTTTAAATAGATATCGTGAGTGCGCAAGCTAGGGTGGATTCCTTTCATGTTAGGTTAATCCCATGCAAACGTCTTTTTATACTTCTGTAACAATTGTAACAAAATTTTGTTTAATTCGGAAGTCAGGTTCAGATTAACATTTATATTTTTACCTGGTTTTGTTTCGACTGGAATGCTCTTGATGTTTGGAGTGGTCTTCATATGTTCAAAGCTCAAGTCTTCCACAACATCTTCCTCCCCCAAGTCCTCAATAGAAGTAACAGAAAGAGGATTACTGATATTTTTTTTTTATAATATCATATTCTATCTCATCCTTAAAGTACTGGGCTTTACCGAGGGTAAGAAGTGGTTGGGAGTTTCCTGATTAAGGTTCAAATTCAACCCATTAGGTATTTCCCAACTCCCTACTTGGCTTTGTAGGGGGATAAAGGCTGAGGTTTTTCATAGCCTGACCACCTGAAATTGTGATACAGCCTGATCTACAACCTATAAATGCATCTGCAGTGGCCAACCAGGGTCTTCCTAGGATCAAGGGATGCCCTCTTAAATTTGATTTGGGTTGCAAGTTAAGGAAATCTACTGGATATCTCTAGGAATCAACTGTAATAACTATGCCTCCTAATACCCCTTTTGGTTAACACGGGACCTGTCTGCTAATTCAAGTATGGTAGGTGTTTGTCTCAGTCTGTGCAATCCTAGGGTGGTGAAGACTTCTTTAGTCATTACGGTGATTTATGCCTCTAAATCAATTAGTGTATTTAGGATGGGCATCTCATCAATATAAATAGTAACTCTAGGATTCCCTAGATCGTTATATTTAGCCAATAGATATTGACCGGTCAATAACTCTGATAATTTCCCCATCACATGGATAGTGACAGGGTCCTTAGGCTTTCTTCCCGGTTTTCTAACACACAAGTCCCTTACTGTTTTCGCATAAATGGGAACATCCTTGATAACTTGCAATAGGGGAATCCTTATGTGTAGAATTTTCAAATATCTAAGAAAATCAAATTCAGGTTGTGAAGTCATCCTATTTTATGATAATATTTGCGGATATAGGGGGTCCTTAGCTACTATAATAGTTGGATTGGCTGATATAGATGTACCAACACTATTTGGGTTAGCTGTTATAGATGTAGCAACATCACCTTGACCCGTTGTAGTAGTTCTGTTAGAATCCACATGACCATCCTTAGGAAATTCAAATCCTTCTTCAGTAACAACGGGAGAGATTTTACTACTTTTCCCGATCATAGATGAATTTCATTGCATTCAATGGGAGTAATGTAGTAGGTTTGGAAGGAAGAGGGAGATTCTAAAGCCTAAGTTTCCTTATTATTTGGGTTAGGATTAGGTTGTACAGGTAATTGGAGTTGTATGGGAGGTGTAGCAGTAGGTGTCAAGAGAGGTGGCAATTGCAATCGTTGTTGCATTGGTAACACAAAAGGAGTTGGAACTAAAGAATTTCCTCCCCAATTTTGGGGCCAACAATATGGATGAGATGGAGGGTATCAGAAAGATGGAGAGGGAGACCATTGGTTCCATGGTGAGGAAAACTGAGCTCGAGGAGGAGAGGAATATTGCCATGGAAATTGTTGTGTATTATATACATTATTCCATGGATTAAAAGAAAAATCTTGAGACATACCTGGTGGTCGTGGCTAGCAAGGCTTCCTAGATCCAATGAAGTAGGAGGACTGGACTTCCTCACTTGATTCCTTGAGCACTGGTTTCAGTCTGGGAAGCCCTGGACAATATCCTGTAGAATGCTCCAAATAAAAAATGTTACACAAGCTGATGATGTCGACTTTACAATCCCTCAAGGAATGTTTATCCTTACATTTTTGGCAAAATATAGCCAAATATTTCTCGGATTCATCATGTTCCTTTTTTACTTGTGCAGTTTTCAGTTGGGAATATAAATTATTGGGAAGGTCAGTCTTAAGATTCTCAAATAGGTTCCTGATCTCGGTTATGATCACACCTCCATTTGCAGATTTTTGTATTCGAACAGAGGCATCTCGTGTCATGCTTCTTCCTCATGATGATCCTCTCGAGCATCTTAAGGAGAGTTTTATTATATCCTCAAATGATTCTTGAGATATATATTCCTTCCCTAGTAGATTTAATGTATCCAAGTAGGTATCTCTCATTCCCGGTATGAATATGGTTTCCAGGATTTCCAGATCCAAATCACTATGTTTAGATCTTTGTAGATTATAGTGGAATCACTCCACATAATCCTCCAGGATTTATTCTTCCTTTTGTGTCATCCTGAATATTTCTTCCCTGAAGTCCTTGGTCCAATAATAGTCTTGATATTTTGACAGAAAGGTAGTTTTCATGTCTCCCCATGTTCGAATAGTAGCAGAGCCTAGTCCCATGAACCATCTTAATGCTGCTCCCTTTAGAGTAGCAGGGAACAATTTCATCTTGTGAGAATCCAAAGTATAATCATAGCTCCTACACGGGACATCAAATTCAAACAATAATATATCAGGATATTCTACAATCCTTCCTTGAAAAGATGGAAGAGCTGATAAGGGAATGTTTTTCATGGGAGCTTCGCCCCTTATATCACCTATTGGGAAATCAAAGGTGATAATAGTGATATCTTTCCTATAATTGTTATTGTTATTGTGTCCCCCATTGTAGATTCTCCTAATCTCTATTTTGATGAGTCTCCTCCCAAAGACTGTTCAGGTGGGTGTCCCCGTGGATGAAGATTCTTGTGATGATTGTTCAGGTTGCTCTAGGGCTAGCTGTTTCATTACACTTCTTGAATCTAGGTATTGATAAATAAAATAATATTCTTCCAATATTGGATCTTGCTACTTCCCACTGGTTTCCCCTTGGCCTTCAAATCCAAAGTCTTGGCCACTAGTTTCTCCCTGATGTTCTCGAATTGAATCTACAGTTTTGGGAGTTTGTATACTACTTTGAGGGTGATGAGGTCCTAAGACAAAGGAACCAAATACTTCTAAACTTAATATGGGGGTAACAACTTTATGTGGTCCTGTTTTTCTTGCATCCCTCTGTGAATTTGATTGTTCTCTCTCTGCTTTTGAGATTAATTCCTAAGTGAATGTTTTCCTCCCTAAATTTGTGCTTTTCTTGTTCCTTTTATGGCCCGATTTTCCTATAGATTTATTAGAGTTGATATGTTTCGTGTCTCTTTTATTCATACACCCTACACATGGACCCTATGTGTAATTATTTCACACTCCAAGTGCCTCAGTTGTTATAGTGGTGAGCCCACTCAGGTATGTTAGAGTGATGCGCAGGTTCTTACCTCTCGCCTTATCGCCCAACGTTTGTAAAATTGAGGACACTTCTATTTTTTCCTTTTTTACACACCCTAAGTGTTCTAATGATAATAGTGGTGAGCCTACTCAGGTATTCTAGAGTGATGCGCAGGTTCTTTCCTCTCATCTTACCACCCAACACCTGTGCACTAGAAACACTATACTAACAAAACACATTGGCTGATTGTATCGTCAACTACCTTCATCGACATGACACCAAAATGTTGTGATGTTTTAATCACTGTTTAATTTGATTGCACCAAAAGCATTTAATTGTCAACCAGGGTAAGTTTGTTTATTTCAAAGGTGTCTGCACTATCTATGTTGATACATAATAACTAGGGAAAGAAATGAAAGAAAATGTTGTTGAAGACAATTGTAGAACTTAAAGCACTCATGCAGAAATTAAAAATACATTCTGCAGGAATGAAATTCACTCATCACACTTCATGTTTTTATGAAAGAATAGGCACGCCACACATCATTAATAAAACTGTATTAGCTGATTAAATATTATATTTCTAATCAATCCTGTGTAACAACATATAATGAATCTAAAAACAAAAGTGCATTTGTACTACAATTTATACAATGACATTAATTAATCCACACTTAAAAGAAAGACAAACCAAAAAACTAATCTACTACTACTGCTATCCTTGCTAAAGAGGAGGGCCCTTCCTCCCTAGCAGGGCGCATGGATGAAATGGAAACTAGTTAAAAACTCAACACAAGATCTGTATGAACATCACCAGAAGTGTTCTGTATTAAAAATGATTGGAAATTACAAGATCAAAATTTCAATGTTGTTCCTGTGTTGCTGTTCCATTTTCATGGACCAAACCTTTTTATAAATTTCACAAGCCCCAAAATTTTGGGAACAAATCAGTCATGAGAATCTCATGATTCTCATGCTGACTAATATTAAGAGAAAAATATAAAGTGTTACAAACAATTTCCCAATAAAAGATCAATCCAAGTTACACCATATCCACAATCATAAACACTAACATCCTTTGACCATCCGTAGATAATTCATGATTCTTGACAACTGTCTTTGAAGACAACAACCATGGTGTTTGGAAATTTTCGTGTAACAACAACTCAAAGTGTAGCAACAAAAATTTAGACTGTAACAAAAAATCATCAAAGTGGAACAACAACAACAATTTCTCATCCTTAGTCCTTATTTGTAGGCAACACCTGAAAGAAAAATAACTAGAAAACTTCTTTCACGATTACCTTGGTTAGCCATCTCAAAAAGAGATAACCTCATTCGATATTTAATGAAAGATGGAAAAATAATATGTTGAGAAAGGATTGCTCTTATAACCAGGGAAAATGGTAATTGGGACATAAAGTTCGTAGGTTTAGAGAGAGAGAATGATAAAAAATGGGAAAAGGAGGTGTCTAAGATATGCTTAAAAACTGCACCCTACAGGCTCTACCTTAGCACATATGAACTTGAAGGTCCCAAACCTCCATAACGCTATTCCCATTGAGGCTAGATTCCCTTTGAGCTTGCATGATTTCCATAGGCTCATTCCTACAAGCTATCATCCTCTTGGATCAAATACCACTCATGAAAATCCCTCTAATATCGGATGTGCAACACCACAATCCGATGAATACTCTAGCCTACCAATCTATAGTCCATCTCGATCAATCTGATCTCGTCCAAGCCAAAGAAACCATCAATTTTTCCCAACCATCCATGACAAATCATTGGAAGTCCATGATTAACAATCTTCTCTACAGCAAATTGTTGTTCACCACGCTCACCACCAATCCACCAGAACTCTGAGCCAATCTCGCTGCCAAGCTAGTCAAGACAACATCTCAATGTCTTCAGTTGAACCCTCTGATCCATGATCTAAACACCTAAAGCTCTCTCTGAGGTGCTTCATTGTGATCACTCTGATTCACTGTCGCTCAAAGTAGCTCAGACACGTTCTGATACCATGTTGAATTTCCATGATCTTGGGTCTAAGATAGAATATTTGAATATATGATGCTGCTAAACCAAGAATATCAATGATACTACTTTGCACAGCGGAATATAAAAAATAGTAAATCACACATGCACAGAATATAGAATTTGTTTTACAATTTTCAACTGAACTTCGTTATATTAATGAACATATAATACAATAGTCTAGAGCTCCCATACCAGGGATAATGGCCCTCATACGTCCACTGATACAAGAATACAAACTAGGGCTTGGTGTTAGTACATTGACAACCAATCTTCCCTCAATAAGATACTCTGACCATCTGGTTGATGAAGTTGACTCTCTTAGCTCCCCTCGGTCATACCCTGTATCTGCCTTGTCCTTCGGCTCCCGATCTGTAGCTCCTGCCTCTATTAATGCTCCAATTCCATCTAGCCTTTGAACCTCGGCTATCAATCTGCTCTCTAGTTGTGCCTTAGTCCATCAAGGGCACAACACATCGAGACTCTTGTCGAGTTGTTCACAGCTCCACTCATGAGCAACTATCGACTACCCACTACTGCTCCTCAACTACTTAGGGACTTCAACCCACTATGTTCTTCCTGTGCTGCTCCGATGAAGATCAACATAGGGCATGGGGGGCTGCCACCTAACACTGCAAGATGTCCATGTCCCACAATGAACACGGGCTAGGAGGACTGCTCATCATCTATTTTAGAAGTCCTTCTCCACACACACAAGTCTGGGGATACTAAAAAATGCTCCTAGGTAATCAGACCCTTGAGCTCAACAACTACCACTCTAACAACTACTTTTGTCCATCAACGTGTTGCACATCGAGCTCCAACTTGGGAATTATCATGCTATCCTCCAGTAGACCATAAATTTCTAATCCACGTTCATACTTGGTCCACTATCACGTTTCCCTACAATAATCCATAAGTGAACAATCCTTGCTGTAGCATATCCTTTTGGCTAGGGAATCCTCACACCTAGGAAACCATCCTCTTGGCTACCAACATACTCCATCAACTGTCCAACCCTTGGAGAATCATCAACTAACAATCAATTTTATCAAAACACATACCTCTGCAAGTCCTTAAGGGGTGATGGCTTCCTTTGCGTGTCTACTACTTGGCTATCACTCAACTTTTGTTGCTACTTGATCATCGCTTAGCTGCTATTAGTCAGTTGCTGCTGCTACTTGGTCACTAATATTACTCAACCATTGCTCAACTGCTGCTACTCGACTGCCACTGTTACTTGGTTGTTGTTGCTATTCGACCACTATGGCTACTCAGACTTCACTCAAATGCTATTACTCGGTCATTGTTGCTACTCAACCACTGCCGCTACTTATCCATTTCTTAACTGCTATTAATTCACCAACAATCCTCTCCTAGGATACCTATTATTCCAATGCCATATCTGCTCCTAGTTGGGATTTATTAACACCCAAGACAACCTCAACACATGGCTCTCACATTATGCTATATAAGTGATCGAAAACTGATTTGAGTCATGGATCCAACATCTACAAGAATGCACTGAAATACATATCTTAAGATTGTTGTTTTAGGTTTTGTTCCTTTGTATCAACCTCATCCTGGTTAGGGCAATGCCATAGTCCCTTTCCAGCCCTTAACTTCTGCCCAGAATTGCTCCCTTTGAATGCAATTGTCCCTCCTTGAGAGGTCGAGGTAGTTTACTGTTGCCCTAGCCTTCAAATAGACCTCAACTTTCCTTCAAGTCACTGAGGCTGCCCTAGATCTCCACCTACAGGTCCGTGAAAACCTTGTTTTGGGGTCGTCCACCCTCATTGAACCTTCAAACATGCCTAATCCCTTCTCGTTTCTCTCAAACTTCCTGCTAGAAAATATCGGCCTACTAAATAGTCATGAAAATTCTTGCCCAAGCATGTTTGTCCTTTGCTGGTCTGCCCTCACTTTCCTGTGGCCCAAAACATAAATCTTTTGTTCCTCCAACAAGCTCTTTCTTATGCTTGTGTTACACAAATGGATTTATTTAAATGATCCTCACTCACCTCATATTTATACAAAAACATGAGGGCTATATGTGGTGTCAACAATTCTAATTTGGACACAAGCCAACCTTCTCTTTTCTCCCAAATTAATCCACAACCACATATATTAACTTCAAAAATTCATATCTCCATTTCTACAACTCAGAATCAGATGATATTCATTGCGTTAGATTCATCTTAACGAGAGTTATCATACTCATCCCTCACATGTTGAAATGTTCTCATAGTTTTGGCCCAAATCACGATGGGTGAAAAACCCCAAGCTTGGGTTTCAATCTCACAAGGCCACTTGTGGAGCTTCTTCCTCCAAACCCTCGATCCACAAGGCTTGGAGTAACTCCCAAGCTACAAAAAATCAACATGGATCTGGTGGAGTTGTCGGCTAGAAGGATTGCAAGAAAATGGGTGTTTAGGAAGAAGATGAATGGAGAAGGAAAGGTGGATAAATACAAAGCTCAGTTGGTAGCAACGTGTTATTCCTAGGTGTCGGGAATTGATTTTGGTGATTTTTTTTTCTCCTAGTTCCAAGGTATCTTCTATTAGACTACTTTTATCTATTGTTGCTACTTTTGATTTTGAGGTAGAACATATGGATGTGAAGACATCATTTCTACACAAGGATTTGGAAGAATAGATCTACATGAAGCAACCTGAAGGATTTGCAGTGAAGGGAAAGAAAGAACTGATATGCAGGTTAAAAAATTCTATGTATGGGTTAAAACAATCACTAAGGATGTGGTATCAGAAATTTGATACATATATACGGGGACTTGGCTTCACCAGAAACAAAGAATATTACGATGTGTATTTTAAATTAATTGGTGATTGTGTTATTTATCTGGTCTTTTATGTGGATGATATGTTGCTGATTGGAAATGACAAAGAAGTTATCCAAAATTTGAAGACCCAATTATCCTCCAAATTTGACATGAGGGATCTTGGCGCTGCAAATTATATTTTAGGCATGGAAATTAAACGATATCAGGCAAAGAGGAAGCTCTAGTTAAACTAGAGGACATATGTCGAAACAATACTACATAGGTTTAATATGTAGGATAGTAAACTGGTGAAGGTTCCTATTCTTGTAGGTGTAAATTTATCTGCTGAACAGTGTCCCAAGACATAAGAAGAGGAAGACGACCATACGTAAGTACAGTTGGTAGCCTCATGTATGAAATGGTTTGTGCTAGACCAGACATTGCACATGCAATGGGAGTATTGAGCAGGTTTATGTCAAAACCAGGGAAGGAGCATTGGAAAACAATGAATTTTTTTCCAGGTATTTTCGTGGCTCTAGTGATTATGGTATGTGCTACAAAGGAAGACCAGGATTATACAGAGTTTTGGACATCCATGGCTTTGTTGATGCAGATTGGGCTAGAGATCTAGATCAAAGAAGATCTACAAGTGGGTATGTGTTTAACTTATTTGGAGGTTAGTCAATTGGATGACCAAGAGACAGTCTATAGTGGCACTTTCAACTACAGAGGTAGAATACATGGCATCCACTCATGCAAGCAAGGAAGCAATTTGGTTGCCGAGATTGTGTTCAAGTATGGGGTTAGTACAATGAGCTATAAGTATAGATTGTGATATACAAAGTGAAATTATCTTGGCAAAGAACCTTGCTTATCATTCAAAGACAAAGCACATTGATGTCCAGTGTCACTTTGTGAGGGATATGGCTGAGGACAAAAAGGTGTTGCTGGTAAAGGTGGACACTTTGAATAATTCTGTAGATGCATTGACGAAGTCTGTGAACACTGAGCATTTTTGTTGGTGTAGAGAAACAATGGGTGTTACAGGGCTAGACCAATGACTAAGATCTCCTATGACCCCCTATGTGGAAAAGAAAATAACAAGTGGGAGAATGTTGGGTGTGTGTTATATTATTTCCACAACTAGTCACACATGGTGGGGGGGGGGGGGGGGGGGGGCGCGACAACACCCCTTATTCATTGCGTCGAGCATAGCAAGGGGGCGAGGTCCAGGGCAACACCCCTTATTCATTGCGTCGAGCGTAGTAAGGGGGCAAGGTCCGGGGCAACACCCTGGGAAAAATTTTCTGGACACTATATTAGGTGGGAAGACTTACCGATGGTTTTGTGGATAGGTTTTGCACATTGTTTTGGGCATGATGGTTTTCTGCCCATGGAATTTTGTAGATCCGGTCAAGGGAACTACGATTGTGTTCTAATCTAGGGTTAGTGGATTGGGGATTATGAATGCTTCGACATGCATATATATGCATTGTAACATTGAAAGGAACATAATGAAAAATCAATATGGTAGTCCCAATTTTGGGATCCAGGGGAAATTTATGTGTATTTGTTTTAAATTCTTGTCATTGTTTATTTTCTATTTTTTAAAATTTGTTTGCAGGCAATTTATGTACATGATTAAATCCTAGAAGTTACTTAGTACAAAGACTTATTTATTTTGAATTATGGTTTTTATGGGTCCCTTCATAGGTAATAAGTCAAATGAACATCTTGGGACCATCCCCTCTTCTTTAAGATTTAATCATGCTTATTGAGAACTCACGTGATGCAAATATTGGGAAAGGATATATATATATATATAATATATATATATATATATATATATATATATATATATATGTATATGTATATGTTTTTCCATTGGATGAGATGGCCATCAAGATACTTGGATTCAAAATACCATATTCCCAAGACCAGAATTTAACTTTAGCATAATATATTTAAATATTGTTGTAGAGGCCTATTTTCGTTCATATAACCAAGCTTATATAGTAAAATTGAGGCTATAATACATTATATGGAAGGCATCCCTTGTCCTAAACTCCTTATAATTCTCAAGACTAGGAAAAGTCCCGAATGCTAGTACAAAAGAATAACTTCCATCATTATTCCAATCTTCTCTCAACGAACCTCCCTTGCTAAGAGAAGAGGACCAAGAATAATCCCCCTTTACCTTTTTAGGTGAGAAACATAGGTCATGGTTTCATGCTTATATAACTAAATGTGCATAGGTAATTTGCCTGTAGCAAGGCTACAAATATACGTACAAGCCCTCAAGTAGGTCTGGGATGGGGAAAACACTTAATATTCCATGTACAACATGCCACCTCATCTCTTGGCCTCTCAACTACAATTTCAAAGCTATATAAGTGTATACAAAAATATACAGACAAATATACATACTCAAACCTCTAACAAGAGAGGTAGAATGAATCTCTACCAAAGCTAATTTGGAAATTTGATTTCATTGATCTAAGCTGGCCCAATTATGGTGTAATGTGGTTAAATTTAGATTGTCAAGGTCTACCTCATAGAAATGGTAGATTTTCCCTTTCCAAGAAAGCATAACCTTTGTTTGGTTATCCCATGGTTCAAGTAAGACATGGTATGAAAATCCCATAATACGGAGTCCAAGACTCTTTCTATCCTAACAAATTATATAGTGCAATACCATATCCTTGCAAGATAGATTTGAGCTCAATCTAGGGGTAGAGTTTGAGAAAGATATGTAGGAATATTTGGGTGAACTTGAGAGATAGTGTAACACTTCGAAAATTCTCAAGGATCCAAGATGAATCCCATACTAAATTTGCATAGATTGTAGGTGATTTAGAAAACATTTTAAAACTTATTTGTATATGTTCTATGAATACTCAAATTTGTTGAGTCTTCTTAACAAAATTAAGATTTCACTTGTGAGGCTTGCCATCAAGATAAGGTGTCTAAGTATATTCTATCCTCATTAGAAAGAAATTTATAATGACCCAATAAAATCAACCGTGGTATACAGCTCATTATTGCATAAATTACCCAGCAAATACATCCATTCAAGCATGGAACATCAAGTAAATTATAGTTGACATACATGATTTAAAGAAAATGAAGAGACTTATATGAAAATCTATTACTTGTAATTGGTAAATGGGTGTTCTCTTTTCCACCCAACCATAGGCTCAATTGTGTCTATCTCATCTATAGCTGGCCATATCCTATCCAAGCCATGATACCATTAGTCAAACTTGTTTCTCTCAAGGAAATTGGTGGGTGTGAAGACCACTATCCTTCAAAGATAGGCTATGGAAAAAAAAACCCCCTCTACCCATCGAGCCCATGACTTTCCACAAATTCTATAGATGCCTTCCCACCTGGTTGTAGTTGCATAAGGGAGTCCCTTCACTGCATATGCAATCATGTAGTTCCCTCACCTCTCAATGCATGCTTCCATGCCTAGTTAGCATACAAATTCACAACCCTATTTTCCTATGTCAATTTTAGGATTTCCAATTCCAACAAATAAGTTCACATTTTAATATGCTCAATTAATTAGTAATTGGCCCAAATCGAATTTATAATCCTTAGACACAATTTTTGAAGCCCAAATAAGTTCTATTTTCTTATAAATTATCAACAACAAACCCACTTGTAAATTTTCTTGTTTTTCACTTGTGAGCACCCTCACAGCTCAAGAACTCTTTCTCAACACCATCCTATGTTTGTTGTAGACTCTTCCCACTCTGAATAGTGTTCTCCTCTACCTCCACATGCATACCCCCTTCCACTTTCCAAGAAAGTCATGACACCTCTCACTTGTAATAGAGGATTCATGGGTTAATTGAGTACTGGGCATTCCATTTGTTGATAGTTTTTACCTATCCTATCCATTTCCCCATACCCTCATAATTATTGGTGGTTGGTTGCCTAACTATCTAAGTTTCTTTCAATAATCAATTTAAGGGAAGTGGGTGGAGAGAAACAAAATCAAATTGAAAGTTTTCATAATTTATTAATATGGATTTTTGGCGAAGGTTATTTCATGGGAAAAAAAGGTAATCTCCCAACCCATTTTATAATTCCAACTCATAGTACATGGCCAGTACCAGTGCTACACTCATGAATTTTCTTCGTTTATTAACAAAATGCAAGTACATTGTTTTAGCTATTTTTCACTATTCTAACATGATTAAAATATCATCATCATTGCTTGCAGTGACACTAGGTTGTAACGATAATTATATACTAGGGAAAACAAGATGCTACAACATTTATTAAAGAAAGAAAGTTGTATGGAAGCTATTTGGAATTTATACGGCATATGTGTACATGTAGCACAATGTCAGTCATGCAAATGGAGGGACACATGGTATCCATAATGAATTTTGTTGTTCATCTTTGAACACTTGCTTCTATGATATGTCAATAATGCATGTTACATGAACATTCTGATAGTAAACCTTTTTTTTAAAGGAAAAATAACTTTGTATTTGATATTTCAAGTGTTAAATTGAGATAAATGGTTGACAACCTTAAAATGCTAAAAAAAATGTAGTTATGGACTTATCTCGAAATAATATTTTTATCTAATATATTAACTCATTGCAATCTTCTTTGGCTCTTCTAGGGAGATCTTTATGAGTTTTAAACAAAAATATTTATAGCCCTAAATTTCTAACCAACTAGACAGTAACCTTCCATGACTTCTTATAACTCCTAAATAAAAAAGGGATCTTTTAGTATTTCAGATTTGAGTTCCTCTAAATTATTACTCAAATATGAATCCTTCTTTCAACAATAAAGTTTCCTTATATAGTTGATCACCCTATTGTAGTCTCTATAAATTTTGGTAAAGGAAATACCATCAAACTTTTCCTTTACCTTTTGTATTTGATTCATGATTAGAGCTAGCATCAAAATTTCAATTCTACAACTATTGTGTATGGATCCATCAACATCTTGGAGTCTCTAGATATCTACAATACCTTAAAACCTTTGGCTATTGTTGTTTTTGATAGAAGTCACAATGCATAAAATTCAACACAATTATTTGTTCCTCGCCTTGCAACATATTTCAAAGAAACATAATGTATAGGATCAATGAAAAGGATAACTCCTTACCCACACATAGCTAGGTTTCTTGACATGCCCCATTAAATAAGCCCCAAGCCTTTCCATAATCAATATTAATTTCTTTTATGATTTGAGACTTTTCTTTTTGGGCTTTCCAAATCCCCTCAAAATAATTCGTCTAATAAAAGAAACACTATATTATGTGCTACTTTTTCTAGAGTCACATTAAAATATTGGAAAATCACGTCATTCCTTGCTAACCAAATATGAAAAATAAAAAAGCATGGAAAATATTTGTGTTTTCTTTAAAACATATCAATTACCCATGAGAAAATACAATCCTCTAGATATCTATGTTCCCATTTCTTCCTTCCACTTGGAATTTATAGGAATTCACTCTACAAAACTCTTGAAAAAACATGTGACAAATATATGATCCACATATTCCTTAGAAACCTTGCACATAATGCATCTCCTTATCCCACGCGAAAGATTTGGATTGGATCATTATATTATTTTTCATCTATCTTATTTTTTTGGAGTGGAGAAATCAAAGGAGTCAATTGGTAGGGTCAATTTTACCAATGGGTCATAGTATGGAGAATTGAAGTTTGAAACTTTATGAAGCCATTTTGATGAATTAAATGGCACTTTTTAGGATCAAAACTCTATACGTAATAGTAGGTGAAATTTCTCTATTCTCAAATACATTTTCAACAATGTAAGAATCACATCAATTGGAGTTTGTATGCAAAAGTTATGGCTCTTGCAATTGAACCTACTGTGTTTAGCCGCCATGGTATGAGTGGATTCCATGTCAACTACATTTACTCATGCATGCTGGGCTAGCCACTATGGAATATGAAGAATATTCTAGATGGGTAAAAGTTGTAACATTAGTTGATATTAAGAGTCAAAATTAACCCCTAGTCTGCTACCAGGCTATGTTAAAACCAAGCTAGTAGGAGCTACACTATTTTATCTTATTCCATGGCAGTGTAGAGAAACTAGGAGTGGGATTGAAAGAAGATAACAAAGGAGATTAGTCTACTTTAGTAGCCTAATAGGCCACAGGTCTCAGGTAACTCCATAGAAAGTACCTTCTCTTTGGCACCTGCATTATTTCCATTTGAGAGAAAAGTGAGTAGAGTAGCCTCGCCTTCTAGCTAGGTTTTCTCCGATAAGGGTTTCATAGAGAAAATATTTGTGTTCATTATGCATTGTGCGTTATTATATTTATTTCTCTATTATTTTCTTTTTTATCTATTTCATGCATAAGCAAAATATTAGTAATTAATGAATCTAGAGTCTAAATAAGTTTAACCTTGATAGTATAGATTTTAATTTATTTTAGTACATCTGTTGTAACAAACTATCCTATGGAATATCTACAATAGTTTACATATCATATTGGTGCCATAACACATTTATTTGGGGAGTCTTGTGGGAAGTTGTAGGGGATCCAAGAAGCAGAAAGTCACAAAATAGTAACCATTGTTGACAAGTCTATTTATAATAAACCCGATCTAATAGAAGAGAGATTCACAACGCTAAAAGCGTAGTTCACCATCATTAGCTGAAATATGAACCTCCTTATGGTAGCTCTATCAAACAATCTTATAATTGGATAATATGGAGGTTCCAACTTAGAGGGGAAATCGATGGTCATGAAGATCCAAAAAAGGAATAAAAAAAGAACTTGAGAGCGAGAAATCGAGTTTGAGTGCCATTACATATTCGTAGTCCCTGTTCAAGATGGAAGAAAAGGTCGGCATACAACCTTATCAATATGAGATTTATGCCTAAAATTAAATCATAGGTTGTAGAAATTAGAAGTATATTTTAGCATTCACCACATAACAAGGAGTAGAATATATCATTTTCTAGATTGAAGTTAGAGGGATAGGCCCTAACCTAGTGGAAAATCCATTTGGAGACACTTTGGCTGGAGGGTGATACAACTAAGTAGAAGGATTTCAAAATCCTCATATATTTCCAATTCCACCTATTGGGTGTGTAGTTGAGTAATGGATCCAATGGCACTACTTAAGGCAGAGGCAAGGGTAGATTGTACAAGAGTACACAACTTCATTTAGGAAGATGACCATCATGTTGGTATCTCTCCCAAGAGCCTAGTGTATTGCACAAGTATCTAGGGGGTCTACATAATGATTTATAAAAGTAAGTGATGCTTTTCAAGCTAAGAACACTGGTCAAGGCTTGTGCATAGGCACGCTAGTTGGAAAGTATATGCCAAAACAAAGGTAACTCAAGTGGTTCAAAATATAAAGAGCATTAGGAATCTTCCAAGGAAGGTAAGAAGAAGTGGAAAGGGGAAAATGATAAAAACATAACAACCACTACACACTAGTGCAAGGATCCTATCAATCATTGAAATTGATACAACATTGATCATCACACTGAGGAGAAGTGATGGAAACTGAATTTAGAGCTAAACTCAAAGAACCAAAGGAAGGATGGGAAGAAGAATAATCTTCTTATCATAGATTCAAGCAATTAGGTGGAAATCATCTCTGATGTGGACAAGAAGATTGTATGTAGATTTGTAGAAGGAGGTGAATCTAAGTAGCCATAATTACTAGAAAGAAAAGGAGATAACTAAATTCTTCGATATTAAGATCTAGGTCAAGAAGACCAAGATCGAAGTCCTATTTGACTTAGGTTCATAAGATAATCTCATAGCAAAGGACCTGGTCAACAAACTTGGATTGGAGATTTATGATTATTGTGTCCCATATCCATTGGGATGGGTAAATAAGGATGCGGAAATTAAGGTAACAAAATAGTGAAAAGTAAAATTTCCTATTAGCACTAATATATCAATGAAGTAAAAATAAATGTTGTACAACTTAGTGTATGTGGAGTCATGTTTGGGATTCACTACATGTATATGTAGGATTTAATTGTCATGTGTTGAGCCAAATAGTACCACCTCATCAAGGATGGGAAACCATTTATCATCAAAGTGCACAAGGGATAGTCTAAGATTTCACTAGTAAATTTTGGCCAATTCAAGATGGAAGGATTGATACAAACATACATACGAGTGTTACAAGAGCCTAAAGGGCTACGAGCCAAGAGGACCTGTAGTGCCACATTCCACATTCATAAAAAAATTATATGGATAATGGTAAATAAAATGGTATTATAGAGGGAAAGATCCAAAAAATTGACTAAGTATTAAAATTTATGGGTGAAAATTGACTAATGTGATGTAAAAAGAGGTCAGGTAAGTAATGCACTAAGGTTTCTGGGGTGTGGGGGGGGGGGGGGCGGGGGGGGGGTGGGGGGGTAAGGAGTAATTTCACATGAAAATAACACTTAGTCAAAATATCAAAAATGGGTGGGGAAAATGGATGATATCTTGAGCATATGACCTCTATTTTTGATTTTGTAAAATGTTTGATGAAGCTAAGGAATAAGTCTATCTAATCAGGGGATGAAAATAACCAATTTACTTCTTTTTAAGTATCCTTGAAACCATGTTTATTGACAATGCGTAAGGATGCACTGCAACATTGAAAATGGCTTTGAATTATTAAGGACTTGTTAGGTCTTCATGATCAATACATGAAAGTCATCTCACACTTTCTAGATCTCAAAATTTGGTCTTCATTTACAGGGTTATAAGTTTAAGTATGAATTGAAATAACTCTAGTTGATGTGTGACATGAAAACACATCAACGATTTCTTATGATAAACAATCACACAAAATTATGATATTTGGAATTTTGTTCATGGACCACATAAACTATTTTCTAATGTGAAGAAGATTCACGGGGTCTCCACTTAGTGAACTTGTGGACAAGGTCTCCCTTTTTATAACTCCCAATACCTGTACACCCCCCCCATGCCCCACATCCCCCCTTTGCAAAGACTTGCAACATACTGACTCTACTTTTGCACAATTTTAAAATTCCTCTTTATAAAATGAACACAATAAGGTATTGGTCAACAAGGTGAAGCTCTTGTGTGAATATTTAAATAATCTGAAATTTGTTGGATCCAAAATCTCTTAAGATCAGAATGTGAGAAAAAAAAACTTTTGAGGGTTTTTCTCAAAATATATAGTAGAGACACATCAACTCAAAAAATATTATTAACACCATCCTAGGGTTTTGCAGAAGGGAAATGGTAGTAGTTGCACCTGTTAAAACATTTTAAGAGATGTAATCTTGTGATTAAATATTAAATCTTTGGATAATTTGAATGGAAAAATATAATTCGTTATAATTCTATAAATAATTCATTTATATCTTACTCATCAATTTTAACCCTATTCTATCAAATATCCTTTGCAATCATAACCATCATGAAGAAAGCCATGCCATCTCTCTCTCTCTCTCTCTCTCTCTTTATTATTGTTTTTTTCACGGAAAATTAGGTGAGCTTCTCTCTCTCTCTTCTCTCTCTCTCTCTATTATTGTTTTTTTTCACGGAAAATCAGGTGAGCTCCTCCTGAAGGGACCACACCACTCAACTAGATTAATCCGAGCCTATTTTATCAAATATCAATTAAACTCATAGCCATCATGAAGGAAGCTTTGCCAACTATATAATATATCATATATATATATATATATATATATATATATATATATATATATATATATATATATATATTATATATATATATACTTTCACGTGAAAATCAGTGGAGGTCCCCTGAAGGACCCATCACTACGTCCAGATTAATCCCAAGCCTAACCTTGAGAAGCATCAAGGAGAAATTGAACCATACGACCATCCCAATGGGCAAGGTTCTATTAGCAAACACGACCTAAGAACCCAATTGAGCTAACCCTTTGGGGTTAGCTAACCGTATAGTTAAATACATCAATTATGATTTAAAATTTTACCAATTTTACTAGAGGCTTTTATTTACATATGTGAATAGTCGTTGTGAGAAACATAAAATAACAAAATTTATAACATCAAGCATGAATGAATGAGAACTTTAACATAACAAAAATACAATAAGGATTGTAGATTAAAACTGCTAATTGTAATTTACTAAAACAATAGACTTGAATCTACTCTACTTATCAACAAAAACAATTAAGCAATCATGAAATCACAAAGCATACAAGAGAAATAATTCAATAAACATATTACACAATTATTTACTAAGGAAAGCCACAACTAAAAATCCCTGCTATTTGTATATTGCATTAGTCAGAAAATATGAGAAGATTACAATTCTTTGCTCAAGCCTGAACAACCTCTGCACTATCTTTATCTGTCTCACTACTTCCTAAGCTGACTCTAGCCAACACTTAGCCAATTTCCTAGCCTTACAAGCTCCTACTTCCTTGCACTATTTCCTGGGAATTAACCCCATTTTAATTAGGGAAATTCGACAATTGGAATTGCGTAATCCTCATAGGCCTTCCTCTGACTGCATGCACCACCTGTACAATTCAAATGATTATACAACTGATAGTACATGTCCTGCAACTCCAATCTCATCTGGGTAACTCGATTTTTTTGCATGCATGAGTTAATTTAGGCTGATTGAGTAGTTAAATGGTTAAACACTGAAGTTGCACCCCACTTCTAGACCTCCAACTAGTTCCTCCAACAATTGGAACTAGTTTAACTGACAATAACTCAATTTAACTAAATTAAATTGCTACAACTAAAATTAACTCAACCTAGGCTCCTAAAATTTAGGAATCACTGTACACAACTCAAGTTATCCCTCCAACTCAAATTAACTAAGCCAACTAAGTCAAATTAACTTAGATAACTTGTCATGGGATGTAGTTACAAATTTATTCCTAATTTAATTCAAGGACAAAATTAAATCAGGATCTTTCTTGATGTTATTTTCAACATTACTCATTGCAATTGTCAACAAGGATATAATGGAAGTAATGAATCTTTATTAGTAATGAATAAAAGACAAAATGGTCTTTTCAAACACGTAATAAGAAATGTGAAGTTAATATAGCCCTTTGATATCTCCAATAGGATGTTCCTCCTTTCTCCCCTTCCAGGTTCTTATTCTCTCCTAAGAAATTATGAAGAAATCTAATAGCAGAAGTCCATAAGTCATTAATAAATGCTACAATTGTATAAGAATTGATCAATTTTTTTTTTTGATAACATAACTTTGCTTCTTTTCATTTGTGAATGTCTCCAAATGCCATGGTAATTATAAGAAAAACTCAAGGATCTCATGGACTTAGCCCATTTAATGAACTTTGATTCTTTTTGGGCTTCTCATGATTGAAGGGAGCATGGGGAGTACTTTAGGGGATAAAGTAACCTTCTCAAACGTGTGGAAGTTTAGGGCTAATCCGTTCAAACCTTATACTTAAAACTTGGCAGAAATCTTTCTGGTTTTCTGCACTACTGTCTCACAAATTGTTTGCTTGAATATACAAGGAACGATTGCTTAGATATGTGCAAATCTTGAGTGGTAGTTTTGCTTGGATTAATTAAAACACGAATCCTGATATTTAACCAATTATTTTTGAATGATTGATTAACAGGTTTATGGAACCTTTGTTTTGCTTGATAATTGATATCTTCCAATGATCACTCTTACATGAGCATTTCTTGGGTGATAAAATGATCAAGGTTTTAGGTTATATTAAGTTGATCCATTTTTTTTTAATAAATAATTTTAACAGTTTAAGGATATTTTATACATTGAATTAAAATTTAAGGTCCATTCACTATGTTGAGAGATATTTTTAAGAATGCAAAATTTTGAAATATCATTTTATATATTAAATCATAAAAAAAATAAAGTTAATTCATTACATTGAAAAAACATTTTATGCAAGTTAAGATTGATTTATTTTATTGAGAGAAGTTTTTTATAATGTAAATGTTTGAAATATCATTATATGGTGAATCATTAGAAGATAAGGATAGAAGAAGCAGAAGGAATTCATATATGATTTTGATTCACAATTCCATAAGGGGTTTTCGAATTTTCTGTCTTTGTGTTTTTGACTTCGGCAATGGGTCCTGTTGCATCTGTAGATTTCCTTTTTCTAACTATTAATAGTGATCCCCTTTTCCTTTTTTATTTGCTAACCTACCTCACCTTTCCCTGTCCTTCCCTGTTCGAGTTCACTTCTACCTTGCCAAAAATCCCTCTACTATTTTTTTTGCGAGACTAGTTCGACTATGAATATTTGGTGGACCATGTGAATAGTCCCCCATGTGGATCGATCTTCCAACCATAATTTGAGTATCCCTCCCTCTCAATTATGTCATCCTCTCCCTCTCTTGTCGGGGTTCCATATGTTTTGAGGGCATGTTTGGACATAATAGGGGACAACTTACATGTTTCTTCTTCAGTGGTTTTTTGTCTCCATCTCGGCACCCTTAAGCTCTTACCTTTCCATTAGGGGAATTTTGAGGTCTAAAATGGGCCTCCTAAGGAAAATAATAAAATAATAGGACAAGAGTTATGAATTTTTAAAGAATAGGAAATATTTTTTTTTAATTGTATTTTTGGATGATCTCCTTATATGTTTACTCAAATGTGAAGTGTATAACTTGCTAGATGTGAAATCAAATTCCACATCCAATAAGTACTCACTTTGCATACTTTTGAGTAGACCCACATAGAAAACAATTTAAAATAACACACTTTTTCATGTATTTTCAATTTCTTTTGATGTGGGTCTACTTAGAAGTATGCAGAGTGGGTACTCGCTAGATGTCGAATTTAATTCTGCATCAAACGAGTGTCTACGCTGTACATTTGAGTAAATTAATAAGGAGATAAGCTCTAAATACAATTAAGAAAAGTAGTTTTCTTCTTTAACCTCCAAAATATTTACCTCTAGGGATGACATCATCATCTTAAATCATAGTAATTCTTTAAAAGTTAATTTTGTTAGTACATTTTTTTGGTTTCAGCCCTATTTTTGACGTCAAAATTCCCATGATGTCTTTCTGTGTTTAGTCCTTTGCTTGAACCCTCCCCCCACCTAGTTCATCTACACATCCCTTCACATTTGTCAACTCTGCATTAATGTGTAGATGGGATTGATGCATTTGTAGATGCCATGAAACAACAAACTTAATGATTGGCAAGGATATCAACGTAGATAAAGTCATGGATTTCTCCAACAAAGCATTGGTTAATCGATTTAGCACATAATATTTCTTCGTAGCATCTCTAATATCATGGTTGGCTTCTTCCTAGCCGCCACCGTTAGGGTATATGCCAATATTCCATAGCATCTTTGAGATCTTGAATCATATTGATTCTTTAAAATTTTTGTTACTACATTTTTTCGTTTTGAGGCCCATTTTTAACCTCAAAATTCCCCTAATATCCTTTTGTGTTTGGACCCTTCTTGAACCCTAACCCTCCGCTTGGTTCATCTGCACCTCTCTTCACACTTGGAGACTCTACACTAATGCATATAAGGGATTGGTGCATTTATAGATGTTGCGAAACAAAAAACTTAACGATCGACAAGGATATCAATGTAGATAAAATCATGAATTTATTTGGCAAAACATTGGTTGGCCAATTTGGCACCAAATCTTTCTCCATGGCATCTCTGAGATAATGGTTGTATTCTTTGTAACAACCAGTATTAGGGTATATGATAGTATTCCATGCTTTGGTGTGGGGGTGGTTGGCCTTTATTTTCTAGACATAAGTAGATTATTCAAGCATTTCAAACCACAATTGGTATTGGGGCAAGAAGAACCTTCTTCTTGAATCATGTTTTATGGATTTCAATCTAGTAAGGGAGACAATGTACAATTTAAGGGTTTGGGCCATTTTGTCGAGGCTAGCCCTTCACTTTTGGAGCTTAGATTTTTTCATGGCCATTGGAAAAACAACTGGTTCTTATAATGGGGCAGAGGAAGGATGATAGTTAAAGGATGATCACAAACCACATGGGTCCAAGTCAACACGAGCCTCAGAAGAAGCCTAATGGTGGAGGTTGAAATGTCAATGAATGGGAAGTTATGGGTTCAAAAGGTTGACTACTAGAAGCTTCCTTTTAGGTGTCATCATTGACATGAGGTTGGCCATGTCAAGAGGAACTATCTTAGACAAGGCTCTTTGGGGTCGGATTGAACCCCTCCCTAGGAGCAGAAGGTTTAGGCTACTTTCATTCCCCTCTCCAATAGTTTGGAAATATATTCTATAAAGGAAAATTCACAAGGCTTCCTCCCATATCAGTCTTTGGTTAGTGGTCCCTTGCCTAGTAAGGTCCTGCATCCTCCCTTTTCTTTATCTTCTAAGTATATTGTTTTGTCATAGGAAGTATGGACTTCCCTCCCTATTGGGCATTCCTCAGTATCCCATTTACCCATTTCATCCATTTGTATTGAACCGATACTATATTATGTAGAGCCCTCGATCCCAAATTCCTTTTCCCCTCCCCCCATCGTCTTCCTACCCTCCCTACTCAAAAGGTGAAAATAAATATGCCTTGCACCCTAAAGGGAACCCCAAATAGGTCCCTTCCTCCTGTGGTGGCCTTGCTTTAGACCCCTCGAAGCCTCCATTTCTAGGGACTTAGAGCAAGTGAAACCTGGTCATGTGGTGTCCTATGATCCTCCTTTATTTCAATGCGAGGCGTTGAAAATGTAGTAAGAAAATTTCAGTTTGACTTTGCCTGTTCAAACTAGAGAAAATATGAATTTCCAGATCAACAGATAACTTGGATGATGTTAACTTATGTGACATGGCTTGTGTCACCCAGTTTATTAGTAAATTTGAGTTGGAGGAGTTAGATTTCAGTTCTGCATGATTGATTGCTAATTTGTAGCAATCTATTTCAATTAATTTGAGTTATCTTTAGTTTAACTAGTTCTAACTTTCATAAGAACTAGTGGAGGCCAAGTTGTGGAAGTGGAACTTTAACCACACTCATTGATCAACCAGTTAACTATTCAAAAATCCCAAAATAATTATTGCATGTAGAGAATTCGAGTTACCCAGTTGAGATGGAGATTCCAAAGCAGTGTACTATTAGTTGTAGCATATTCCAATATGTATAAGTGGTGCATGTAGTGAGAGGAAGGACCTAATGCAATTGCCTCCATGGTGGGAAATTCATAAAAAATAGGGAAAATTTCTAAAGGGAACAATGCAAGGAAATATGAGCTTAGAGGGCTTGAAAATTGGCAAAGTGTTGGCTAGAGTCAGCCAGTCTGGCAGAGGGATAAACAATACACTTGCAGGGTGTGCTCAAACTTGAGAAAGCATGTGTAGTCATCTCTATTCTTTGATTAATGCAATATAGATAGTAAGGGGTTTTGAGTAGTTGCTTTCCCCTAGATAAATATATGTGCACATGTCATGTTTCCTTTTGAATGTCTATGATTATCGTTCTAGATGGTGAATTAAATTCCGCAAATCTGTAGAGTAGCTTCAAGTCTTGTGATTTAGTAAATTTCATGAGAAATATTGAATCTACAAATTAATCTCTACATGGTATTAGATCTAAAATCATTGTAGAACAAAGATTTTGAAGTTTTCATTGTAGGAGGTTCAAATTTGAAGATCATTGTTGCAGGTTTTCTTAAGGACTAAGAATATGGCTTTCAATGGACTCATGCTTGAGTATGCCTTGGAAGACACCTCAAAATTTGTTGCATGGAAGGACTGCATGAAGGAAGTATTGGATGACAATGGGGTGATAGAATACATCAAGATATATGTAGCAAAACCCCAAGCATCCGATGCCCAAAATCTTTCTTAGTGGAAGAAAGACGTGTCCAAAGCAAGGAGAATAATATTAGAGGGAGTACGTGATCATATTGTCTTGAATATCCATGGAAAAGAGACTCTGTACACTAACATAATTGTTTGAGAACAATAGTGACTACATGAAGCTGACACTCAAGGAAAAGATTCAAAGTATTAAGATGTAGGAGAATGACACAATTCTGCAGTATCTGAGCTGGTTTACACAGTTTCGTGATGAACTTGGCGGGGCTGAAGTCAATGTCCCTAACCTCTTTCCCCTTTGGGCCTTCCCAAGAGTTGGAACAACTATCTAGATTCAGTAAACGGGAGGGAGAAACTACCAAGTTGGGAGCAACTTATGGTCCGACCTCGTGCAGGAAGAAATAAGGTGGAATAACAGAGACGAGACTTCATCCAAGGTTGAGGATGAGGAGAACTGTGCATTTTCTAGAAAGGTAAAGAAAGGGAATAAATCCTAATCCAAAGTAGAATCTAGTCAAGGGAGTAAGAAGAAAGACTTGTCCATAATCAAGTGCTTTCATTGTCATGAATTTGGGAACTATGCCACAAAGTGTCCACAGAAGGAGACAAGAAGGAATGCCTCAAGAGGAGAAGCGGGTGAAGCTTTGGCTTCACAGTTCGAGCTTGATTTTACTCTCATTGCATGCATGGCCAACACAATGATGGGAAGTGTATGGTACCTTGACAACGATGCCTCGTTACACATGATGAGGAATATATATTTTTTAATGGTTTGGAGGAGAAGGATATCCATATGCACGTCAAGATGAAAGATGATGGAAGTTACAATGTGAGCAAGATTGGTATAGTCACCTTTTAGAGGGAGTCAGGCTCCCCTCTTAGGCTCAAGGATGTGATGTTTGTTCGTGTGAAGAATCACTACAAGCTAGATGTGGCAGATTGTGTTGCATTGAGCACAAAGGCGAAGAAGGTGCACGGCTACAATATTGAAGAATCTTGGCATAAAAGACTTGGACATTTGCAATAGAATACCATGTAATAAATTACCACATGCCTCCCCAAAGGAGCACTAGAGTAGAACTAAGCATGCAAAGGGTGTACCTTGGGGAAGTACACAAAAGCCACTTTCCATGATCGGGACAAAAGAACACAGGCAATCCTTGAAAGGATCCACTATGATGTTTTTGTACCTTTCTCAATAGCCTCCACTGCCAGGCACAAGTATTTTATCATATTTATTGATGACTACTCGTAGAAGTGCTGGCTCTTCTTCATGCGGAAGAAGGATGAGACTTTCTCCAAGATCTTAGAGTTCAAGGAACTAACAGACAAAGAAATGAGAAAGAAGGTGAAGGCTCTTAGGAGTAATAATGGAGGTGAGTACATTTCAAATGAGTTCAAAAATTTATGTGCAAAAGAAGGCATTCGATGAGAGTTGACAACACCCCAGAACCCACAGCAGAATGGGGTGGAAGAGAGGAAGAATCAAAGCATTATGGAAGAAGCACAAGATTTTTTTCATGACCAAAGCCTACCTCTGCACTTGTGGGCTGAAGCATGAAACACAACTATCTATTTGTAGTACAAGGGTCCTCATCAGATTCTTGGCATGATCACACCAGAGGAGGCCTGTTACACAATATTTTTTCACACCTCCTACACTTCCCCTTGACATACCCTAAAGTGCCCAAAACATGACCATCATGTCGTGTGCTCATTCACATATGTAGTTCAGATCCTTCCTAAGACATTGATTGGAA
>APFE030937862.1:101441-114437 GCA_000404065.3 Pinus taeda
TCCCTTAAAATAAGGTGGGCTATTTGAGGTGATTTGTAAAAATGTACTATGATACAAAATATTCGCCCACTAAAAATTTAAAACCCCTTAATTTCGCCAAAGGGCGAACATTTGCCCCTAAAATCACCCCTACTTCACTCCCCATAAAGAGTGGTTCTGCGAGTATGAGAAATACGATGGTGGTGATGTCTTCTTGGGGGATGACAGGAAGGCTAGAATCGTTGGTCGCGGAAAAGTAAAGTTGAAGTTGCAAGGTGGAAGGGTTAAAACACTTCCGGGTGTTTTGCATATTCTTACATTGGCCAGAAATCTGATTTCTGTAAGCAAGTTGGATGATGTAGGGGTAAAAACAGTGCTCAAGAAGGATAGATGCAAAATGGTTCGGGAAGCATTGGTATTGATGCAGGGATTTCGAATTGGAACTCTGTACAAGCTGTAAGGTAGCATTGTTATTGATGGGTGCAACAATTCTATGGTTCCTGAATGTGGAGCAGAAAATCTAGTGGTCTCTGGATCGAAGACCATGTTGTGGTATCAAAGGCTTGGACATATTGGAGAGAAGGGCCTTCAAATACTTCATGGTAAAGGTATGGTAGGAGGTATGAGTAATATCTCTATGGATTTTGATTTCTGTGAAAATTGTGTATATGGGAAGCAGAATTGGATGAGTTTCCCCTCTGGTAGTAAGAGGGCAAAACAGATATTAGAACTTGTGCACAATGATGTGTTTGGACCTGTGAAGGTTCCATCACTAGGTAAGTCTGTGTACTATGTATCATTTATAAATGAATTCTCAAGGAATAGATGGATATATTTCCTTAAGAAGAAATCTGAAGCCTTTGACAGGTTTAAAGAACTTAAGGCTCTCGTGGAAAATCAGACGGAGAAGAAGATAAGGTGCTGAGGACAGATAATGGTGGAGATTTTTGCAGTAAGGAATTTGAGGAATTCTGTAACAAGTGTGGTATAGCAGGACAAAAGAATACTCCATATACACCTCAGCAAAATGGAGTTGCAGAAAGAATGAATAAGACGTTGATGGAAAGGGCAAGAAGCATGCTCAGTGGTGCTGGGTTAGGACAGGAATTCTGTGCAGAGGCGGTGGATACTGCATGTTACCTGGTCAAGAAGTCACCTTCATCAGCGTTGGAGGATAAGACTCCACAAGAGGTATGGACTGGTAAGAAACCCTCTCTTTCACATCTGAGGGTATTTGGATGTGATGCATATGTACATGTTCCAAAGGAGAAGCAAACCAAGTTGGATAGTAAATCTGAAAAGTGCATCTTTATTGGGTACAATGATGGTTTAAAGGGTTATAAGCTTTGGAACCTGTTAGCGCTTGAAATTTCACATCAGGCTGAGACAGGTAAACCTCAAGGCTACATCAAACCATTTAGCCTCGTAGCTAGCCCTACGAGGCAGGAGAAGGCTCTCTCTGGTCTATCTCGTAAAATCACCAATAGATGAGATGACCAATAAGGTAACACTGATATTAGGTTAGTAAACTGATTAGAAAGATTGATTTTGAAGTTTTTGGGTTTTTGGTGGCAAATTGAGGGGATGGCAATTTTGGGTGTGGGGATTGGACACAAAGTTTCTGCAGGGGGTTCTTTGGGGCGAGGTAGGAGACAGTATTGATGCCTTTAACTGAAGTGGATGGTCAGGAATGACATGTGAGGAGCTAAGGAGAGCAAAAAATAACTTTGAATTCCCCTTAAACAGTAGAAAACATTGAAATTAAACAAACTTAAAAGCAGAGCATGGCAAGCATGAATTCTTACTTTAACACTTCATTTGTTTAATGTGCAGAAGTAAAGAAAGGAAATGAATCACATAACAAAACTTACGAGAACATTGAGAAACACACCATCAACACATGAATCCACAAGAATCCCAAAGAGGACTGCAAAACCCTGGTCTTCCTTAGCCAAAAATTGCAGAGATAAAGTGAAATAATACAATGATAGCTTCTCCTTCAAGAGTCCAACCTTCCAACCCCTGAAAATGACTAAGAAAGTAAATAATATAGGCAAGCTAACACCTTTCCTTGCCTCTAGGGGTCGAGCTCACTATCCTAGGAGCTGTTTCAACCACTTCTAAACTTAGCACTACAAACTAGGCAATCATAACAACTTGCCTCTATAAACTTGGAAACCAATTCATTCATTTAATTTTCACCTATTTCATGAATGAATCTTCTAGAAGAGATACTTAAGAGTAAAAGTGTCATAAAAGTACCATAATTACATCAAAGAGAATCATCATTCACCTCAGAACGTCAAACTGAGTCAAATCTGCGTTTTCTGGGTTGTACAGTGCATTTCTGGGCAATTCTGCCTGACATGTCGCACCGCCCTGCCTGACATGTCATGCACCTTTGGAGCCATGTTTGGGGCCTGTTCAGGTGGCCAAATTGGGCAAGAGTAGGCTTGTTGGAAAGGTCGGTGAGTCTAATTTCCAACCCAACTGTAATTGTTGGATTTGGAGTTCATTTGCCCTGTCAAAAATGAATTCTCCCAAGACATCTTTCTGCAGTTCAAAAGCAATTCTGCCTGACATGTCGCGCCCCCCTGCCTGACATGTCGCGCCCCTTTGGAGGCTTTTGGAGGCCTTCCCGATGTCGGAATCAGGGATAGGATAGCTCCTTGGAAAGGTCTTTGATTCTAATTTCCAAACCAGCTGGAATGTTTCAATTTGGAGTTGATTTGACCTGTCAAAAATCAAATCTCCCAAGACTGGTCAAAAAGTGCCAAATGAGGCTGCCTCAAGGAAGAGTGTTGTTGCAGTCAACTTTTGAATGCCTTCCTCAAACCCAAATTTAGCTCAGCATAGCTCATTGGAAATCTCTTTGTGTCTAGTTAACATTTTACCCATTAATAAAATCATTTGGCCAACCAAGCTAGGAGAAAACGTGATTTTCCCAAGGTCACTTCAGAGGTGTCTTTGATTCTCCTGAGGCAATGGTATTCTTGACATTTCTCTCAAACCATGAAACCTGTGCAAAAAGTGAAGGAGGTTTTTCTTCTTTGGCATGTTGTGGAAAAAAAAATCTCTCATTTTCCCAAAATTCATCTTTTATTTCTCTGGAACATTATTTGAGTGTGACTTGTCCCGATGTGTGAAACAAGGAATTTTGTTGAAATGGAGCGAAATGAGGAGGATAGGGGGCTTCTAAATTCTTGGGGAAATTTTTGGGAGTGGGGAGGGATGTTAGGAAGCAGGGGAAAGTGGAATCTCAGAGATTGAGTGAGGGGAAGGGGTCAAAAAGGGCAAAACACAGGCCCAACCTAGAAAATTGCCAGGTTGTAGCTAGAAACTAGGGTTTGTGCAAAAATGAGGATTTTGGGGGATCTGGGTGATGGGAAGTGTTTGATAAGGTACTTTAAGAATAGGGGAAGGTGTATGAACATCAGGATACAAGTTTTGCTGATGATTTAACCGCCCAAGAGAAATTGGTTTCAAAACCCTAGGAGAGGGAAATGAACCTTGCCTAGGCACAACTGAAGCATGGACAAGATGTAAAATGACTCATTAGACGCTGACATGATAATGAAAACCCTATGAATGATGATAGACTCAGCTGAATAGTGACATAGATTGGCATTTGGGCAACTTTAGAAGGAGTTAAAGCAAACCCTAGATCTAATGCTTAATGACCAAATTTTGCTTGAAAACTTTTTGAAATGACAAAATTTGACCTTAACAATCTGAAACCACTTTGTAAGAGCATATTCGATCACTAGAGGAAGGCTGGAAAGACTGACACTAACAGAACCCAGTCACACGAAAGGTTGTGTATAGCTGAAATGTGGTGTTCATAGAGGTAAAAGATGTTATTAAACATGAAGTCCAACCAAAGGAACCTGAGAAGATAGAGTTTGAGCTTAAGGAGGAAGAATCAGACTCTATAGCAGAGAAGGAATCAGAAGATGAAGAGCCACAAAATCCGGGTGTGAGAAGATCATTTCAAGAAAGAAGGCTGCCAAAAAGGTATAGTCCATCTGCATTTTGTTCAAATTTTTCTTTATCTATTACTAACGATGATCCCAGAACTGTGAAGGAAGCAGTAGATTCAGAGGATGGAAAACTATGGAAAGAGGCCATGGTTGATGAAATGGCAGCTTTGCACAAAAATGAGGCTTGGGATCTGGTGGAGTTGCCGGCGGGAAGGAAACACATTGGTAACAAATGGGTGTTCAAGAAGAAGACAAATGCAGAAGGAGATGTGGAGAAATCTCAAGCTCGCTTGGTAGCAAAAGGTTATTCCCAGGTGTTGGGAATTGATTTTGGTGATATTTTTTCTCCTGTTGCCAAGGTAACTTCTATTAGATTACTTTTATCGATTGCTACTGCTTTTGATATTGAGGAAGAACAGATGGATATGAAGACAACATTTCTTAATGGGGATCTAGAAGAGGAAATATACATGAAGCAACCTAAAGGCTTTGCGGTGAAGGGTAAGAAAGAACTGGTATGCAAGTTAAAGAAGTCTCTGTAAGGGTTAAAACAGTCACCAAGGATGTGGTATCATAAATTTGATACATTTATACAGGGACTTGGCTTCACCAGAAGCAAAGCAGATCACTGTGTGTATTTTAAATTATTTGATGACCATGTTATTTATCTAGTCTTGTATGTGGATGATATGTTGCTGGTTGGAAATGACAAATAAATTATCCAGGATTTGAAGACCCAATTGTCCTCCAATTTCGACATGAGAGATCTTGGTGTTGCAAATTATATTTTGGGCATGGAAATTAGAAGAGATCAGGCAAAGAGGAAGCTCTAGTTAAAATAGAGGAAGTATGTTGAGACAATACTGCAGAGTTTTAATATGAAGGATAGCAAACCTGTGAAGGTTCCTATTCCTGTAGGTGTAAAGTTATCTACTGAACAGTGTCTGAAGACACAATAAGCGGAAGAGGATATGTCCCGTGTTCCATATGAAAGTGCAGTCGGTAGCCTGATGTATGCAATGGTCTATACTAGACCAAACATTGCACATGCAGTGGGATTATTCAACAGGTTTATGTCAAAACCAGGGAAGGAGCACTGGACAACAGTGAAGCGGGTTTTCAGGTATTTGCATGGCACTAGTGATTATGGTTTGTGTTACCAAGGAAGACCAGGATTGGATAGAGTGTTGGATATTCATGGCTTTGTTGATGTAGACTGGGCTAGAGATCTAGATCAGAGAAGATCTACAAGTGGGTATGTGTTTAACCTATTTGGAGGTATAGTCAGTTGGAAGAGTAAGAAAAAATATGTAGTGGCACTATCAACTATAGAGGCAGAATACATGGCATCCACTCATGCAAGCAAGGAAGCAGTTTGGTTGCAGAGATTGTATTCAAGTATGGGGTTAGTACAAAGAGCTATAAGGATAGACTGTGACAGCCAAAGTGCAATTTTCTTGGCAAAGAACCCCGCATATCATTCAAATACAAAGCACATTGATGTTCAGTATCACTTTGTGAAGGATATGATAGAAGACAAAAAGAGGGTTGCTGGTAAAGGTGGACACTTTGAAGAATACTGCAGATGCATTGACAAAATTTGTCAGCTCTGAGAAGTTCTCTTGGTGTAGAGAGACAATGGGTGTTTCAGGGCTGGAAAAATGACTAAGCTCTCTTGTGGCCCCCTGTGGAAGGAAAACAAGAAGTGGGAGAATGTTGGATTGTGTTATATTCTTTCCACGACTAGCCCACGTAGTTGACCGGGGGTTTAGAGGGGGGGAAGAGCCCCCCTTTGTTGCGTCGATTGTGTAGCGAAGGGGGGTCACAGGGGGTTTGAGGCATACCCATAACCCCACTTTATGGGGTCTGGGGTAGCGCCTTGGAAAATTTTGGTTTTGGACCCTATGTTAGGATGGGCGGACCCACCTATGGTTTTGTGCATGATTTTCGCACATGTTTTTGGATGCGATGGTTTTTGGTACATGGTATTGGACACGATGGTTTTCGGTCCATGGTATTGGATGCTTCGGCATGTATAAATATGTATTATAACATTAAAAGGAACATATTGAAAAATCAAGCTAGTAGTCCCGGTTTTGGGATCCAGGGGAAAATCTGTGTGTATATGTGTTATGTTCTCATGTTGTTTATTTTTTATGTTTTAGAATTCATATGCAGGTAATTTCTATATGGGGTTAAAACCTACAAGAACGAGGTAGTCCATCTTCTTCATCTCTCTTTTCAATTGTAACTTAGGAAGGTGTCTCGTAGATTGTCACTTCGGTTGTTAGACCCGCTCATTGCTCTAGAGGGATCGTCTCTATCCACAGAGAGGATTTACCTAGACAAAAAATGGTGACTCCACTAGGGAAGCTATAACCCTTTCAATTCAATCCTTCATCCTTCTTTTGTGTTGTGTTTGACCAATAGTCAATTTTTAAGCTTGTTTGTTTGTCTGTAACTTTTTCACTTACTGTTGATTGCTTGAAGGTTTTTGGTTTTTTGCTAATATTGAAGATTTTTTAGGTTTATCTCATCTTTCTTGACCATCGTGGTTTTCTCCTAGAGAGTCGCGATGACACCATAGATGTTTTAATTACAGTCGCAATTATCACTATTTTGCCTATGATAGGTGTGATGATCCCATAAGTTTAAGAAAATTAGGGTTTTCTCTTCTTGATTTCAGTTTTTGCCTTCTAGCAGTGGTTTGTCAGTGTGATTATAGTGTCATTGTCTTGGTTGACATGTTTGTTTGATTGCAATTGACTCTTGATTTGGTTTAAGTGTGTTGGAAGCTTGATTTTCTTTCTAGGGTTCCTAGGGTTTCTAGGTCACTTTTCATTCACTCATTGGTTTGCTCTTCAGAAATCAATTACCTTTGTTCAAAAAGTTCTTTTGCGTCTTGACATATTTTGTAAGTCACTTTTGGTTCTTTCATGTGAAGTTATTTTCATTAGTGTTGAATCGAGTAGAT
Organism: Pinus taeda; assembly: GCA_000404065.3. Taxonomy (NCBI): domain Eukaryota; kingdom Viridiplantae; phylum Streptophyta; class Pinopsida; order Pinales; family Pinaceae; genus Pinus; species Pinus taeda. The sequence continues at coordinate 108,375 of APFE030937862.1, forward strand.
TCTTTGACAGTCACTTTAGTTATGTTAGCAAGCAATATATTACAAAATTGTTTGTCTTTTGATTGAATCGAAAGTTCTTATTGTTATTCTTGTGTTTTGGAAAGTGAAAGTGCATATCATTGAAGTATTTTTGAAATATTTTTTTCATTCAAATCAGAAAGTGAAGGAGATTTTCATGATTAGTGAATTGTTTTCATTTTCTTTTGCTCTTTTACACTAGTTTGCATTGATTTCATCTTTAGTGAAAAGGAAAAGATTTTCATCTTTATGGCATTGCATTTGTTATTAGAATGAAAGATAAGTTTTTATTTTATTGCATTAAAAAGTTTGTATTGATGCTTTTGGCTTGTTTAATGCATTGATTGGTTGTTTCTCTTCCTTTGTTAGAATAGCCTTCATCGAATGAAAAGTTTCATTTTCATCATTTAGTTGCATTGTAGGAATAGGTGACATTGTTGAGCCCTCAAAACTGAAACTTAATTCCAAGATTAACTTTAAAATTTACCTCAATAAATCTAAGGAGAATTTGAAACATTAACATTCATACTTAGTGGTCAAGGCTAGAGACATGTTTCGGGGTCTATAAAACTTAGCAACCGTCCTTCACAATACTCTTGCATTAGACAAGCACTAGTATAGACTTGTGCTCCCTGTACAGTCGAGTATGTAAAGGGAGAACCTCATAGGTTGCAAACCATTATCAATAGGAAGTTGAGTCTACCACCTTGTAAACGTGATACACCGAGCATAGCATTCGGGGAGATTACCTGCACGTATATCAAGTCCTTGGTAAATTTATTTGCTAAGGTGTATATTGCAGTTCATGGTTACTTGGTACTCCTTTTTGCCTAGAGTTACCTGAGTAGTCATTTCGATATTTTTTGACTCCTTAAATTTGAAAAGCTCATCGAGCACTTGTCCTTAAATCTCGCTAAACCATAAAAAACGACTAGAGTCACCTTTTTGTCCTTTTCCCGACTCTTAAAAGATGAAAAGGAATTTTTTTGTTTCTAAAAATAACTACCCATGATAACATGTCGAACCCATGCAGTTTCTTCTTGGCCTAATCTTGAGTAAATCATTGTAAATTTTATTTTTAATCAACTTTCAACAAATCTCCTTTCCTTTTCTTCTCTTCAGAGAAAGTCATCATGGCTAAACCATGGAGTTCACCCCAAAGTTCCCCTTCTTTGTCTAATATTGAAGGGTCCTCCCAAGGAGTTCATCCAGAGCTTCCTTAGTCACTTGAAGGTCAAGCTTTTGAACTTGGGATTATTCTAAGTATCCAACCCCTGTCTTCTCATCCACCACCATCGAATTCTTTGTCACCCCAAACATCTAATCCTGAGACCCCTGATAATCCTATATAGACCTATGAGAGTTCGAAGACCCCTGAGATTCCACAAAGTTTTGTTATTTATTTGTTGAATCCGTTATTCGATCTTGTTGTGATATCTCCTAAACGTCCTTATAGTCCTTACGACTGACCTGGTGTTCCTTTGGAGTTATCTCCTCGTACATCTCAAATTCCTCCTCGCCAATTGTTTCCGCCCATGGATTTAGAAGGTGAGATCCCAACCTCTTCTCCTAGTCATTTGGAAGTTTCCACTACTCACACTCCTCATGTTGATGATGAAAGGGGTATGAATTTCCTCTAGACAGATTTCCTTTTACAGGAAGAGTCCCATCTCACACACTTCCTGAAACTAGTGGGCCCATGTTCCCACCTGGTGATATAACCCTAGCCCAGTTAGTTTCAGGAACTCTTGGTGCTTCATCTTTGTATCAAAATCCTATTTGGTCTTTCAATGTCATGCCTACTTTTGGTCCATTTATTCCAAACGCGACCTCTCAAATTTCTGTACAAACTGTTGTCACATCAGTTCCCATTCAACCTACGATTCCATCATAACTTATACCATTGTTTCAACCGTCCATTCTAATACAACTGATTGTTTCGGTCAGGTTTTAGTTAGTTCTTCCACCCCTCCTTCAAGTGGACATAATGTGCCACCAGATGGGGGGGGAAATCCGAATATTCCTCTTATGTCAGGCGAAACCAATTTGAGTGGATTACAAACTCACATGGTTGGAGTAATATTCCTCTTATGTCAGGCGAAACCAACGTGAGTGGATTACAAACTCACATGGTTGGAGTCAATCAATCTTATTCTGGTAGTATTCCTAACCCTGTTGGTCCATCTGGGTAAGGTAATATCCAATATTAGCAACCTTATATGGTTCAGAATCCACTCCAACAAGCTTATGTCCCATATGGTTCACAAGCCTTGGTCAATCCATCTTACACTCCAAAAGCATGAGCTTATATTCAACATGGCCAATCCCTTATTCTGGGTGGATATGGTTAGATTGAATTCGGAAATTTCCAATTCCCATAGGGCATATCCCAAGGAACTATCCAACAACCCTTGAAATAGCAAGGGAAACCCTTGCAACAACAAGGGAAACTGTTACAACACCAAGGGAAACCTTTGCAGCAGCAAAGTTAGCCTTTGCAGTAGCAAAGTCAACCTCTGCAGCAAGCTCAATATGTATATCAACAAGGTCAGCCCTTGCAAGCACAAGGTCAACCCCTGCAGTAGCAGGGCCAATCCCTTCAGGTCCAGGGTCAACAGGTCCAACAACCTTACAAGCCATATGTCTCATATAATGCTTATCAACGACCCTGTGGTAGGTCAATAACAAAACCTACCCTGGGCCAAATCCACCTTATGGTTAAGGTAACCCTCAATGGGGGCAAAATCAAAGCTCGTATGGTCAAAATCCTCAACCGTGGGGGAAACATCCTTACCAAAAAGGTTGGAACCCGTAGTTTAGTCCTTCTTAAAGACCCTACATGCCATTCAATCCAAAATTTCCCTTCTTGTCTACATTGGAACTGCCTAATGTCTCGAGGCTAAAAAATGATCCTATCTTTCATTCGCCTTACTGGCCTTTAGTTCAAACTAAAATTCCAAGAGATTGCCCTAAATTCGAAGGAAAGTCTAAAGAGGACCCACAACCCCATGTGAGGGCATATCACTTATGGTGCTCTTCAAATTCATATGTTGACAATTCTATCTATCTCCACCTCTTTCATAGAACCTTAACAAGTGCCGCCGCAAAATGGTATATCGAGTTGCCTTGAGCTACCTATGCTAACTTTAACTCTTTAGCTATGGTCTTCCTCACCCACTTCCAATTGCTGGTTGGCACTCATTTTCTTACATCCCTAAAGCAAGATACTGTGACCCACATTTCTGATCATATCCATGAATGGAGACATCGACATTTCCTCATCACATTCGAGATTCCTAATGAGTTGTTAACCGAATGGTTCACGAAATCATTTGTAAACAAAATTGTTGTAGATATAGAAATGGGTGGATGTGTTACTGAGGATCAAGCTATTGGACGTGCTCAGTATATAGACTTAGTCTATTCTCAATCTGGCATGTTATATGAGATGTTTCCAGATGCTCCAAGACCATCTTCAGATTCGGCAACCTCAAAGTCTCCCGATGTGCCACCTGTTGATGGTGTAATTGGTTCAATGTATCATACTTCCACTAAGACTTCTTTGAAGCAAAAATATGTTTCAAACACTGGTTCCAATAATCCTTAAAAAATTTGTCAAATCCTGGTAAAACCTCCAAAATACATGATGTTCAGTCTACCGCAGTAGCTAAGGCCTCCAAAGGTAAGGAAAAGGGTGAAGGTAAAGCCAAAACTAATACCCAGAAATAGGATCCACCCAAATCATCTGCTGATGATGCTTCCAAGCACAAGTTGAAATATCCTTGCCTCATTTGTGAGGAAGACCATTATACTAAGGATTGTCCTCGACGTTATGAATTTAACCACTTATTGAAAGGGACTCCGACTATTTTGAAAGAACCTTTTCCATCTCTGCAGATGCAATTGGTAGACCAATCAAAATCATTTGCCTCCTTTGGTTCCCAAGTTTTCGTGATGCAAGGTTCATTACCTATTTCGATTGCTACTTGAACCAAGGAATATCAAAATCCGCAAAAGTAGATGGTGGAGAAAGAAGTCACTGATATACCTTCTACTTCCACTCTGTCTAATACTGGTTCGCTCCATATTGAGCGTCATAACAATGAATTCGTAATTCAACCACCTCCTAAAGGTGTGCTTTGAAAGTCATCTTATAATCCGAATGCTAGAGTTGCACAACATTATAATATTGTTAAAGATTTAGCTCAAGCACCTTCGACGATGTCTGCTTTGGAAGTTATCCAAACATGTCTGATGGAGTGGAAATCATTGTTGTCTGCTATAGGCGCTATTGATCCCGTCGATTCAAGTTTAATTACCTTTGACCTTGAAAACCACGTTCCTCGTCTTCCTCATAAGATTTATTTTCTGATTCAAGTTATCATTAAAGGAAAGATGATTCATTGGAATGTTATTGATGAAGGTGCTTCCACCTACATCATGTCTATTTCGTGCTAGAAGGCCATTGGCTCTCCTCCTCTCAATCAGTCCTTGAACACTTTGGAGGCCTTTGATGGAAGAGACTCCCGTCCATATGGTATTCCCACAAAATTTTCAATCACGTTGGAAGGAAAGACCATTGAGCTAGAAGTGGAAGTTGTATATGCGAATCTCAATTACAATCTTCTTCTCGAGCAGAGTTGAACCCACACCATGTTTTGTGTAGTTTCTTCTTTGTTTCAGGTGCTTCATTTTCCTCATGAAGGAAAAATTTTCACCTTCAACCAACTGTCTTTTTTCTCTTCCGGTTCATTGAACGACAATGTCCCATATGTGGGAAATATTAAAATTCCTTATGAGAGTGTGGGGATAGGTCTTTTCAAAGACTCTGCTTTAATGGGTACTTTTACTCTCCCACCTTCGAATGTCACTTTGGTTAGTATGATCTCGGTCTCTATAGATCCTTGGATTATTCCTACTCTAGATCAAATTGATTCATTTTGTGATTCTATGTCGTTAATTCCATTAGAGAAAAACTATCAAGAAATTGTCTTGGCTTCAATGGCCGCTTCAGAAATTCATGTTGTTTTTAGTATGAACCTGGATACTTTTGTGCTATCTCCTTGGCTTGTCTCATGGGATTCTCCAAATCCTTTGAATGAGACTTTCCCCACCAACGAGAGTATCGTTGAGGTTATGTCTCTGGATGAAACTCCTTGGAACGATCTCCATCATCATTCTTCCTTTCTTCCTAGCCTCAATGAGATGCCTTTGTGTCTTGAAGTGATCGTTTATCATTGCACAACGCATCCACTTCAAACACTTGTTTTGGTGCATGAGGTCCTATCTAAGGGTAATATGGGGAACATTACTACAACCCTACCCATTGACATTTCAGTTCAATCTGAAATCGTCAAAATCTTTCAACCGGGGACACAATTTCCTTGTCATGAGATTAAGTTTTTTATGCCTCCTTTCACAATATTTTTTCACCGAGTCTCTACGATTTGCCAATTATTGCAATGGGATTTTCATATTATGACTCATAACCGTCACTTGCCCAGGGGGGAATGAGGGCATAGCCTTTTATGAGTTTTACTCTATTATTTGGCCGAGTTGATGCTTACACGTCATGTCAACGGTGAAACTTCGGTTTTATTCTCTGTTGATCGATTACTCGAGTCCGAAAATGGACTACATATGAACATTTTATGCGAGGTCATTCGTGTAATGAATTTTTGTACATTAGTGTGTGAATTCATTAGTGTGCGCTTTTTTATTTTTGGTGTGTTTGTTTGCTTTGTAGACATGTGTTTTTTTTGCTTACCTTGTGTTCCACTCCGTTTATAGATGTCGTCAAGTAATTATCTCGGTTATGTTGATGGTGCTTTCCATAGCACATATAATTTGTCTTCCGCAGCTTGGGAACTATTTGCTCCCGATGGCGAGTTGATTGACTTACAAGGTATATGCCTCGATTGAACAACTAACAATATTGTTGAATATAGTGCAGTCATTGAGCTATTGTCAGAAGCAGTTGCTCTTGGCATTAGAGATTTAGTTGTCAAGTTAGATTCACAACTCGTTGTGTGTGTATCTATATAT
>APFE030937862.1:115007-127564 GCA_000404065.3 Pinus taeda
AGTGTTTACATCAAAATCTAAAAAAATAAAGTGTTATGAAACACTTGGCTTTCAAAGCCAACAAAATGTGTAAAAATAACTAGAAAGGCAATCAACCCACACGATGCTCATGGTAGCATGAGATTGCTCTAATCACTCGGCCTAACAGTCAATGCAGTCTCACTGATACTCCTATGGTGTTCCTCTGCCATCATAGGGGCACCTAATCTATGGTAGCGTACTCTAGAATCCCTTGGGTAATCACGTCCAGGTTACGCTCCATCTGTACCAAGGGGTCCACCCCTTCCTCGTAATCGACACCTATTATCTGATGGGTTACTTGCTATGCTATTGGTGACATGTCAAACGGTCTTTCTGGTCCAACATTTGCACATTTATCACAAGTTACATCTCAATTACACTTTTACAAAAAAATCATAAAAATTGAAAAAATAAAAAAAAAGTTTTGCTTGTGTTAGTCCATTGTTCTCCCAACGGCAGAGGTAGATCCGGATCCCATCTGAAATCCATTCTGGCATAAGCATAATTGTCCACAACAAGTAGTTGGTGATGTAGCCAACCGAAAAAATGTGGAGGGAAATGCATTTGTTGGCCCCCTCCTCCTCGGGGCATGAGCTGACTCCATCGCACTAGCCTCAGATCCTAGGGGAGAGGATCTGGTACCTCTGCAAACTGGTTCCAAAACAAGGGCACCCACTCTATAGGAAGAAAGTAACTAGTATTGAACCAAAACCAAATTGTTTCAGGTTCCCTCGTTTACCTTTGGTTATCTACCCATTCATATTATCCATCCCATGGGAGTCAAGAAATCTACTGCATAACGAAATTACAACTAGGAGGATTCATGGAGAGCTTGCGTGCCAGATACACGAGCTATGGTGAACAAGATAGTTCTCAAGGGAAGGTCAGTGACTTTTGCTGTCTTTACTTTCCTGCCCATGGTCATCTCTGAACCTGGGCAATTTCTCCTAACAAAACTACTAGTACTTTCACCTCTTGGGCGAGATCCAAAGAGTTGGACTCTCTCTCCCCTCCCAGACAATCTAGTGTTGAAACATATGTTTGTTTCTTCCAACACTAGTTCCTTTTGTTTTATTATGAATAGTTCTCGATCAACATCCCACAAACTGATCAATTACAACAACAACTCCATTTGAGCTCTCAATCTTGTGACCCTGAAGAATTTCAACAACCCATAATTTCTCAAAGCATTGATGCGTTCTGGATCCTGGGCTGCCTGGTGGTCTTCGGACTCATGGCCCCTTTCTTTCCATTCTAGAACCATGATCTCATGAAAAACATCATTAAAACCAAGTAAACACTTTTTTCATGGGTCAAAACTCAGAAGTTTTGCTTGAAAGAAGATATTATCTTCAAAAAATTCCACCTCAGTGCCATCGCACATGTTTTTATTAACATAGTGATGTCATAACGAGGGCCTTTGGGCTCTAGAGCAATCATCGCATGTCCTACGAGGAAACCCATGATGATCGCCAACATTTTAAAATTTTAAAATCCTTCCTTTTAGCATGCAAAATTCCATTAAAAATGCATAAAAATATGATGAATTACAAGAGCAAGGACAAACCTCTTACCTGCTACAAATGGTTCGCGAAATGACGTCATGGATCTCCTGCATTGGTTGTTTGAAAATCAGGTAAAATAGGGCACAAATGCTTTCTCAAAATTTACTTTGGTGAAATGATAATAATATTTTTACTTATGACATATTTATAACTTTTGAGTTCATTTGTTGCAATATTTTATTATTATTTCTCGATATCAGTGATGGGTGAATTTCCTTGTGTAGTTACAGGTACTTTTTTGTGAAAATGTGATTATTGTTGATTGATTCAAGCGATTTTGACTTTGTTTTTTTTTTTTTTGTTTTTTTTTTTTTTTTTTTTTTTTTTTTTTTTTTTTTTTTTTTTTCTATCTCTTTTTCCGACTCGTTAAAAATAAATGAGAAAGGAACCTCCCTGGAGTCATCTTTAAGCTCTTTTCTAACTGTTGAAAATTGAAAATATCGTTGAGTACTTGTCATTTCAAACTCATTAAATTAAATGAATTGACGTCATCTCAATATACGTTACCCCTTTTTCAGGCTGAGACTGACTATTTATGAAAAAGGTACAGATTGGTCGATATGGTCAAGAGGTTCTCTCGAATATTATTTTGTACCTTTTCGGGTTCGAGGGACAAATTACGAAAAGGGACACGATGGAGTTTTCTTTTTCGTCTCTTTTCAAACTCTCTAAATGTGAAAAAGATACCGAGTTATTCTTACATCGGACTCATTAAAATTTTATGACTCATCACCATGATGAGCCTGAGTTTCTCCTTCCTAGGACTCGTAAAAATCACTAGGATGGATTCATTCGAAGAATGAACTTACATGACAAGCATATTCTATCCCCTTCAGTCTTGTGATAAAAATAATTGGGGTATTGTGGTGAAGTAAAATTCTAAGTGCGGACACAAACAATTCCTCTAGCCCAAGGGCAGGTCTAGCCACAAACAAGACATTCTATGGAAGATTTCCTTATGTTATAACCAATTAAGACGGCCTACCTCTTAGTACGCTTATCCCGTTTGGTGATGACCTTTTTTCCTCGCTCTAGCTATCTCCTGTTTCCTTCTTCGAGCACATGAAGCAAGTAAACAACAATAACCAACAACCGTGATAATAGACAAATTGTATTAAACCTACTTAACAAGTCAAGAAACATTAATCCATAAACATGTGAGATGACATATTATGTAGGCAATCAATTGATAGTTGCATATATATTAAATCAAGAAGAGATTACAACTGTTGTCTTGAGATTGATGTTCTCTTTCGACAAACCTCGGTTCCCACACACTTTTGTTAGCATTCCATGATGGCCTCAAAAATGGTATTTTTAAGGCTCTTCCATTTAGTCTTCACACTAAATCAAATTCACACTTCTCCCTCACACACAACTAGAGAGATACAACTATGAATAACTGGCTGATTACTCCACAATCAAAACTTCAACCAGAGCCTAATTAGAACTAGCTTGTGCTTGGGAAAAAGGAAGCTTTATATAGCATGAATGGAAGGGAGATGGTTCCTCTTATCAGGGGAGAAGGTCTTATCTCTTGAGATAGTTCCATCCTAATAGGGGAAAGGAGCCCAAATTGGTCTCCTCGACTCCATCTGGCCTAACCATTTACCAGACTTCCATTACAAAAGTTCTAGAGTTGTAATCTTGGGCTCCTTATTTAAAAAATTTTCCAAAAGAGGATCGGTGCGACTGGAACAAGGCTCAGTCTCTCTGGTTGGTGCTATGGACAGTTATAATCCTTGTGTATTTGCGTAAGGAGGACATGGGTCATTAGCGTCGGTCTTGTAAACTGGGAAAAACAAAAGATTTTTGGGAAATGGTGCAAAAGGGAATTGTTCTTCTCATGAAGAGAAACACAATGGGAGTTTCTTCATGAAGGGAAAGCATGTAGGGTTCACTGTAGAGGACCTCCAAGATCATGGAACGGGGAGTACAAGGACAGTGGAAAAATGCTATGTAACAGGTACTCACTAGAAATATCGGGGGAAAAATGAAAATGAAACATCCTTTGTATAGGCAGCATGTCGATCTTGAACATGACACTCTTCTAATTTCGTGTCGCGTTTGGGATATCCTCGAGGAGTCACTTGTCCTCCCGGGTTTGAGTGATCCATTTTTGCCTCTCATTAGACTATTCCATTTTGTCATCATGACCTTTAGTCCTATGTTGAGCCAAATGCTACCACACTTTGGAGTCGTGTCGCCAGTGTTCAAGGGAAGTCCTATCTGTAGTTATTTACCTATACGTTGTCTGACCCATTGTTACAGTCTTGGATCTTATTAATTTCTTTCCACTTTATTCCTTGTTTCGTGTCGATGTTGGGGGACTCATCATTGTGCTCCTTCAATGGGTCACTTCCTGTCGACTTCATCTCATTATCCAGGAATATGACTTAGAAACTCCCTTTCAGTACCTTAGAGATTGCATGCCTTAATGGAAAGTTCTTCGCATCCAACGACATGTTTTCATCATTGGCTTTTGATCGAATGCTTCCATGAGTGTTTGACATCAACTTCATTATCACATTCACAGATTGTACTATTGTACCTTGAGAGCCATTGTCATTATTGGTGGTTTCTCTCATGCCTGTTAACGGTCCACATCATTGGCCAGTAATTAGGTGGTTTTCTATCATGTTCGACTTTAACACATTCATTCACATGTTATAATTCTTACTTTGATTGGGTCCGGATGGAGTGCAAGACCCTGAGTCTTATCTGATGACTTAGGTTACGTGGAGTTATTGTTATTCATGATCGTACACATGTTTCTGTTATACGGATGACTGTGACCATACCGTGTGACTTTACATTTATGGTGATCCTTCTTAGTTGGATGGTTGCGCCCATACCATGGATCCTTTCATATATTCCTTATCATTTGGATGGCCGTGTCCATACTGTGGATTGATGTTTTTGATTTCAGATATGTATATGTATATGCATCATGTTAGGGTCCTATAATAATAGGATTCATAATTTTGAATTGGCTATGGTTAGTCTTGTAATATTGTACATAATTTTTCTTTCTGCAAAATGTTTTCCATATTAAAATTAAAAAATGTAAAGAGGGTATTTCCTAAAAGAATAATCAAAGGACAACATGATAAAAAAGTGAAAAATATGAACCCCAAAAAGAAATAAAACAAATCATGAAATTGTGAAAATTCAAATGCCACTACTTTTTACTTTACTACGCAAAATAAGGTTGTGTGCAGCTTGTTAGAAATGCCACAATCCATGATGGTTAAACAACTTAATCTTGACTCATTCATGTTTTAAATTTTATGTTGATAGATAGAGAATAAAGGTCTAGCCAAATTGTTTAACCTTGGCAGATTAGTGGTTAGGTAGAGAATAAAAATGAGATCATCAGTTTAATATGATCCATTGGAAGTTATAAGGTTAGAATTAGATATTTTTCTTGTCAAAAGAAAAGGAAATAAAGGGTTAGCAAGCTCAAATGCACTCAATAAAATGAAGAAAAAATGTTAGGATAAATAAAGGGTAGGTAGAAGAAAGGTTGCAAATGTACAAGGTTGCTGAGTCAAAAGCACATTTATCATGCTTAATCCTATATTTCATGTGTAGGGGCATTTATGAGAAATAAAAACATGTTCACAATCTGGTTTAACTAATTCTCCCTCATTTCACTATGCTCCCACATGCTTTATTTGCTAATTTCCCCATTATCCCTTTATCATTTATGAATCCCCTTTTCCCGTCATTTTGACCCTTACCCCTTGGTTTGACACATTTCCCTAGTAATTACCCTTAAAAAATCATTTCCCTACCCACAACCCCCTTTCCCTAGTGTGAAAACCATTCCCCATTACAAATATTAACTTCCCCCCTTATTAATTTCCCTATTTCCCTTCAAAAACCCAAAAAACCCCCTTATCCTAAGTTTTATCCCCCCGCATTATTTAACTAACTCCCAGCTTCATATTTCCTTGACAAACCCTTTTAACCCACCAACCCTTGGTGCAGTTAAAAAACCCCGCCACATAACCTCTGGTCCCACTTTATTAAACCCGTTGCTTATATCTAATCCCTAATGTATTTACTAATTAATTACAATTATTTGTAATTAAACCCCAAGCCTCGCAAATCCCTTCCTCGATTCCCTCCATGCATCTTAACCATGTGACTTCCATCTGATCTCCTAACCCCAGATCCAACAGTTTGCATCCATATCGTGCGAGTTCACTGTTTGATCGATAGCAGGATGAGAGTACGCGATATTCGCGGTTTTGCCTGGGCACTTTTCTGCTACGTGGCGACCCTAGGCGAGATCGTGTGCTTGTGAAAAATACTGTCTGCCCTCCAAAAAAAATGCGATGGCTTAGAAAATCACCTCCCCACGAAAGCCGAAAACTGCCCACTATTCATTCATATTTTCCACGCCAAAATGTGACCATTACCTGTTAAAAGGCCAGAAAAGCCCCAATTCACTCTTTTCACTCATTTTCACTGTAACTGCTGCTCAAGCCATTCTGCGACACCCTGAACCTCTGCAACCAAAATTTTCCACCATTTTCCACCTAAAGAAGCTCCAGACACCCAATCCAAGCAACAAGTTGACAGATCAAGCTATCATACCCTCTGCATTCGCCATTGAACCTAGTTTCCAAGCCAGAATGCCAAAATCTAGGCATTCTTGAGAAAAATCAGAATGGCTTTCTCAATTTGAAAAGTACAGTCCAATTGAAAGCTTAATTAATTGAAATTAATCAATAAGCTTTCCTAATTGAAGAGAATTTACTTGTATACCCCAAACCCTTCTTTTACAGACTGTAACTACAATCCCACTGTTCAAGGGTGTCTAAACCTCACTTCTAGAATATTTATAGGCCTAATTCATATCCATAAACTAAGTCATGGCTTTCCAGACCTCTCTGGACATGAGACCTCTGTCAACCCATCACCTGGACATCGACCACCTAGCATTAGCAGATAGAGATTTTCAAATAAAGGGTACTACTTCCCCAACTTACCTTCTAAAGCTCCACTACTGGAGTAAGGACAGATTCCTAAACCAGAACGATGACATCCACCTTTGGGAATCTAATTTACCCAAGTATTTGTTCCCAAAAGGACACCCATTCCTTGACATCATCCACTTTTGTCATGCCTGTTACATTCCTAGCCAAAGGGCTATTATCACCCCTAACCAACAACTGTTATTTACCATTACTGCGGAGTCTATCAACCAAATGCTATAGGTCCAACCAAGCCCTAATGAGACCCCACTATCTATTGGTGACTTGCTGGACCTATATGTCAAGTTAGACCTAGCCAAAATAGCCCAAATATTCTAGAATTTCATTATAGAGGACTGCCATACTCCCACAGATAGTCCTCCTTATGCTGCCACCATTTTTTCAGAGAGAGGAAGAGATATTATTACCATGCTCTCTTGTATCCTAGCATATACCTCAGATGAGCATGTGGATGGGGTTGTCCTAGCCTTCCTTTCCATTTTTAGCATAGGCAAGCCTCCTGCTGTAATTTACAACTATGCTCAGTTCATTGCAGATAGGATGCATGAACAGTTCACCAGGCTACCAACTGAGAGAGTCTTCAAGTACTCCTCTATGTTATTTGATATGTTTTTATATTATCAATCAGATAAATTCCATGTTAGCATCCAGAAGTTGGATACCAAAGGGAATCCAAGGTCAGTTATTTATTGGACACCCTTGATCCAGAAATACTCCACTGTATTCACCTATAAGGACTTCATCGATTCATTTTTCCATCCAGTCATGAACATGCTGACTAGTAGCCCTCAACCTAGAATCAACCAAGAAATCAAAAGGGTGTTACAGTTGGCCAAGAATAGCAAGGTGGGAGACTAGTATCTATACTAGAACCATACACAAATTAGAATTTATGGATGCCAACTTGCCCCTTGCAAACTGCCCAAATACCTCCCAATGAGGATATTTGCACTGGAATATTTTAGGCAGATCATCAATTATGATGAAGTCAACTTCCTAGCAGATAGGAAGAAAACCCAGTTTAAAATGAAAAATCAATTTGACCCCTTCATTTGCAATAACAGAGAGGCTGGACCAGAGGATGACAAGATATTGCAGGAAATGAAATTCAGGAACAAATTTATGTGGCAGCATGACCCTCATGGGGTCGTAAACAAGTTAAGAATCAAGGTCAAATTGGGACCTTTCATCCACCATCCTATACCAGATATTGAAAGGTTTGCCAACTAATCAGAATCGTTGGAAAACACATTAATTGACATGGATAACATAATAGTGGATGTAGAAAATACACTGATTGATGTAGAGAAACAAATTGATGAAAGTTCTTTCCTGCAGGTTCTAGAACTAGGGGAACCCATGAATATTCCTCCTGTTTTACAGACCCCAGCAAATGAGGAGAGAAACCCAAAGAGAGACAAGGAGGAGGGTTCTAGTTCTGCTATGGAGACCACAAATGAGCATTTTGAGCTCATGAAAAGGCCCAAGCTAAATCCTATAATTGAACAGGAAGAAACCATTGAATTAGTGTAAATAATTGACACTGATACAATGGTGGCAAGAAGCAAAGCCATAACTACTTTAGGGGAAACACAACAACCATCAACATCTAACGCTCAACTGATTGAGAGATAGCTCAATGTTGATGTTTCTTCTTTTACCAGGCCAACATACAAGGAAGAAGATATCAAGGAGAGGTACAAGGAGATCAAGCTGAGAAATGAGAAGTTGAAGGATGAAACATATGCCCAATACTTCAAACACACACTAGCTAATCAAAGGAGGTTAGTGTCAAATTTTGACATCAAAGTAGGGAAAATGCATGTGTCTTTCATGTAGCCTACCATTCAGTAGGCAAAGACATCCCATGACTACAAGAAAACTAATTTTGAAGTGTTGGCTAGGGATGTTCGTCCCATCACCAAATATAATTCCACAAGAAGGCTGGAGAGATGATCTACTCCACCCTGATAGGGAAGGCCATGGATGCACATAATATGTAGAATTCATTGGATAATATTACAGGCTAGTATAAATTGGAAAAGGCCTCCTCATAGGCTAAGGACAACAGGATCAAGTCATTGAAGGACTTGGTAATTGAGCTGGGACATGATCCAAATGACATCAAAGCTACCGAAAAGTTGATCAAGAAGAAGAATGAGGACATTGCAACTCTTAAAAAACAATTAAAGCTTCCTCATTCAAAGCACCCACATACAAAAGAAGTCATGGAGAGCTAAACATATTAGGAGATGATGGACATGGTGTTACAATTAAATGATCAACTAAAGGAAATGGAAAAAGAGTTAGATAACTTGATACATGTAAAACAAGATAGTTTGGAGACTACCCCTGCCACTGTTATCCCAACAGTTACTACTGTAGTACCTTCCACTTTGGAAACATCATTAGCTCCTACAACTCCAATGGCTACAACACTGCCAACTTCTATAGCGCCTACAACAGCAACAGGGTCAACACCAACATGGTCAACAGGTGATGAGGCAAGCAGATTGGTCAAGGCAATGGAAGACATGTCCATTCAAACCACTGAAATGAACAAGCTCAAGGAAAAGGTGACCAATCTATAGACTGACTACAATCTTGCCCAGATTATGCACAAGGAAGAAGTGCAAAAAGCCACCAGGATGAATGAAAGAATAAAAAATTTGGAGAAGGAATTAACTTTGAAGGAACCCCTTGGATAGGCTAAGGAACAATTGTGGGCCAATATCATTGACTATGTAAATGATATTTGGCCATCCATCCAAGTAATTTTTGAGAAAATTGACTTAATAAAACAGGCTACAAAAGGCATACAGAGAGTAAAAGCAGAACTGGGAGACATGCTAGAGGAAGCTACAAGGATCATTCACTTCCTCACCTCCAAAAATTTGTATGAATTGTAGGAATTAGAGATACCTGATAGAACAGGTACAATACTAGAAGTGAAAAGGGTCTTCACCAAGAGGAATTTAATGTTAAACCTTGAAGATATGTGCCAAACCTGCAACTAGCTATAGATAGATTCATGGTTAAGTTTGAAGTTTTGAGGAAAAAGGGTCTATCCAATCCCTTGGTAATAAAAGAAAAGTTAATGACATAGGAGGACTACAATAGAAAAATTAGAGAAGTGGCCAGAGATCAAGTGAACACTTCATCTATGAAAGGAATGCCAACTAGCAAGGTCCTATACCAAACTTTTGAGAACTTCTTTTACCTCCAGCATGAGGTAAAACACCTTTTCTGTGAATAAGCCTACTTTTACCAAGTACACAGAGGCAGATGAGATTGACAAGAAGATGATAAATATCCAATTACCAGATGTTGAAACATGGGAGAAATTAAATGATTTACTGTAGAAATACACAACCAAAATATAAAAATCTACAGTAAGATTGAAAAGCACTCTAAAAGAATAAATGACAGGCCACCCAGATGAAAGTGTATCAGTTGAAAAGTCAGAGTGAATAGAACATCCAGTGTGAAGACCAAACAACAAAGCAGAGATTAAAAGGAAAAATATCAAAAATTAAAGACAACACAACCTAATAAACAAGGACAACAAACAACAGTTCAATAGCTGTCTCTATCTTCTTGCATGACGATATTTTTTTCTCCTAAATTAGTTCCAAAAACAGTTTGGGATATTTTGTAAATTATTTTCTGTATAAATACTTCATAAATTCGAAGTATTGAGGGTGGATTGTTGTACATTTGTAGAGTTATTTTGATCATAAACCTAAGGGTTATTGTACCAATTTTTCAAGTCAGCAGACTAGACCAAGTAATAAAGAGATTGCATTACAACATTCATGTGTTGAGCTATTACAGTGAAGTATTTTCTTTGTCAATCTTTTATTTTCTTATGTTTTCACAAACTTAAATTTTATCTAAAGTTGAATGAATTAACTGGAGATTTATCTCAGAATTTGTTGAAGTACACTCTATTTTGAACATTTGATTACTTACATGTTTTCTTATGATATCCGGATCTGAGAATCCTTAATTAATCTCCCATCTCGGTTGAACTCTTTCACTTTCTTCATAATCCGGCCTAAGGAACCCTTAATTTCTCTTTGGATCCAATTGAAAACCACTTCACCATCCAACCTTGAGATCTAAAGTAACTCTGCTATCTTGCCCTGTAGACACTGTTTTTAGAACATGATCAAGTCCTGTTTTCCTGACATTTGACCCCATAGCCCAATGGTAAAAGACACCCCTATTTTCATCTAAGTAAGTGATCCCACCACCAAATCCAAATTAAAACCCAAGTAAAATCATAACTAGCCTAAAATAAAATAACTAGACAAAATTAAATAAAAAAGAGAGATCCCTCTCTGAGAATTAGGAAGGCTAGATCCTAATCTCCAAAGTTGGTTTATGCTTACCTCTAATCATTTCTTTCTCAAACAAATCTAGAGAAATATTGGAGTGCTAACACGTCCTTGATTTGCAGGTCTCCTAATAGTGTTTGTCCTCTTCCTTGAAAAAGCTCGTAAAGCATCTCAAACATCACTCCTTGTTCTGCCTTCATGCTTTAGGGGGGCCGTTAAACAATATCTTTTCACACATCCTACACTTCCCCGTGATATAACCCAAAGTGCTCGAAACATGACCATCATGTAGTGTGCTCATTCATATATGCATTCAGATCCTTCTGAAGACATTGATTAGAAAATGACTTGAGCTTCCCCTGAAGGAAATAGCTCTAAAACCCTAATTTGAGAATTATCATCCTTATGAGACTAAAAACAACGATGATTTCCTGTTGCACTATAATTGACCCACGATGACATCACTATGTTCACTTGTATACCCGTGATGATTGTTGAGTCTTGAAAATGTCATTCATTTCCATTACACTTTCACTATTATGTCCATTATATCATCTCCATTTCACCTCCATTTCACTACTATGTCACCACATTCATCCCACTTTCATTGTCATTGGGCTACCTTTATGTTTTTCCAATATTTATTATTTCTAAGCCTTTTAAGTGAATTTGTGGTTAAACATTAGAAAATAATGTGCATATGCTTATACCTAACAAATGGGTTGAGTTTGTTGACATGTGTAGGTTGAAAGGAGACTTCTAGAAGACACTTATGTGGCACTCTAAGGCCAAATTCGAATTTAGTTGGAAAGAATCATGGGATCATGAGGATATGTGTCACATCTCCTAATTGTATTATAACTCTAAAAGACATGTGTCTTATCAGTTCCTATTTTGATTAGGACTCTAGAGGTAGAGGGAGAGATTCATGGATTATCATTAATGAGAAGGCTCTCATCTTTTTGTATAAATAGGAGATCTTTCTCCTTCATTAGTTAGTTCTTAAGCTTAGCTTATGAGAGTCTCTTTTTAGCCTCTCTTTAGTCTTTCCTTTAGCTTGTTAGTCTCATGGCTTTTGAAAGCCTTGGAGAACTTTGTTGTACTTTGCACTTTTGAAGAAATTGAATAAAGCTTTGATGTTCTCAACATGGAAGGAGATGTGAAGTAGATGTCATGGAGCACATTAGGATGTAAGTAGATTAGATTTCATTTTGTAAATATTGCTTCTTTTTTTTTTCATTCATGCAATTTTAAGTATGCTTTGATTTTATAGGCAGAAGGGGGCCCCTGCCTTGTACAGTTTGAATTATTGCATTTTATTTTCTCCCGGGATTGTGTGTTGTATTTGTTTTAATATCTAATGGTAGTTGCAGTTGTCTTATTCATAGTGCTGCCCTTTTTACTCTATTTTTCTAGACTAGTTTTAGTGTAGTTTTACAAGTTGGATGCTAACTAATTTATGCCCTCTTTATCATGAATGACTTATTTTTCAAGAGAACAGAACATTGATTAATTGCAGCTTGTATTTGAGTAGACTTGGCTTGTGATGCTAACACTTTTTCCACTTGTTACACATAATCACATATGTAGGAAGCAATATGTTGGAAAAGGCTTAGTAGTGTTAC
>APFE030937866.1:0-24100 GCA_000404065.3 Pinus taeda
ATATCTCATCAGATTATATTATCTTGTAAAGTCATGGCGAATCTTTCACTGAATTATAAAATCTTGTAAGATTTTGGAAAATATTTCACTGAATAATAAAACATTGCGAAGTCTTGGTGAATGATTTGTTAAAGTATGAAACCATATATGATAATATTCATTAAATTGTAATATACTAACACATTTTTTTGGTAAAAAGAAACATAATTTTCACTTCCTACAAACAATGTTGCAAGTTTTAGTAGCCATATCTGTTATGGTAGGAGAGATTAATGTTTTCTCTACCACTTTTGTCAAGCTACCACTTATTCCAAGCTATCAAACATCTTTCTTATTCCATAGACTCCAACTGTGAGATAAAGAAAAAAAGGCACATCAAGTTTGTTTACCCCAGCATGCCAATAGGTAGAAAGCCCCAACTATATAATATAATGAAGTAGTAGGTATCCCAAAGGCCTAAAGGGGATCTAATGGAAAGAAGTGACCATTGTCAGAAGCCTTCCAATCAATATAAAAATAGATAAATGTAGATTTATTATTATTTTAATTGAAAATATTCAATTAAATAATAAAATTTAATTATGTCTCTCCCAATCTAAATTTCTTATTAGCATAATTTTCTACCTTCATACCATTTTTAACATCGTTTTAACATGTGGATTAATTTCCCTTTTGGTGCACAATATCCACCTTTTAGGACAATATGGTGTAGTGACCCAACCCATACAGATCATTATGACAAACTAAAGTAATAATAATAGAGAAGATGAAAGGTTGTACAAACCGGCATATTTTTCAAAGTACTAATACAAGATTAGTACCTTAACTTTTTCATGAAGATATCATATTGAGAATGTTTGAAAAATGGTTGGAAATCTGGGCAGCAACTATCTCTCTTTTGAGAGGGTGATGCAGAAAGAGTTAAGATTTCATTGTTTTGATTTTTTTTTTTTTGTTAAATAAAAAAAACCAATATTAATGGAGATATAAATTTTGTGAAGTGACTAAGTGTAGCATTAACCATTCACCTAAAGATTTTTCTTTACAATATAATTTCCTAAGTCTATTCAATATCTTCATTATCATAAAAACCAACCTATATCCATCTTAACTCCACATCTACCACTCTTAGAGTGATGAAATCTATTTATCTCTCCCAGCACTTAGACCCGAAATTAAGATGGATCTAAGCTGATATAATTTCCCCTTTAAATAGGGTATGATCACACGAATACCATGGTATTACCATGGGTTATCATAAACCTGGAGCTTAATAACTACTATTAGTAATTTATTAAAATTAATAATTGATTTTTATTTTATTTTTTTATTTTAAGCAAGTTAAAATGTTTAAGTGACATTAAATTACAAGATCCATTTTTACTCTTGATCTACCAAGCCCCAAGAGGGATCAAATTTGTTTTGAATCTATGTTAGTTTGCATATCACGATATTTGATCCAGAGTAAAGATGGATCTATGCTCGTTTAACTCCCTCCTTTAAATAGGTTACGTTCCATGTGAATACCATGGGTCAATACCATGGGCCATCTTTATTTTTAATAATACCAATATTAGGGTTAATAATGCTTTTTTGCATGGTATGAATAATAATTTGGCCCATCATATTTGGCCCATGGGCTTCACCTAAATATAACACATTTTTTGAGTGTTGGTAAATATAAGGTGGCCTATTTGTTTATTTATCTTTTTATTAATTTACCATACCTTTTTTATAAATATGGTATTTGGCCCATAGGATTCAATTAAATAAAACCTCTTTTTTGAGCGTTATTGAATAGAAACAGGGTTATGGACTAAATATAGAAAGAGGTTTTATTTATTTACCATAACTCCACTTTATTTATTTATTTACACACTTACGTGTTCATAAATATAAGGTGACATATGGAGTAAATATAAAAAAATGTTTTATTTATTTACCATACCTCGTTTATTTATATTTTTATTAATTTTACCATACCTCTTTTATAAATATGGTATTTAGCCCATAGGATTCACTTAAATGAAACCTCATGTTTGAGCCTTCTTAAGTAGAAAGAGGGTTATGGAATAAATATAAAAGAGGTTTTATTTATTTACCATACATCTAGTTTATTTGTATTTTTATTTATTTACCATACCTTCGGAGCAAGTATAAAAAGAGCTTTTATTTATTTACCATATTTTCATTGTATTTATATTTTTATTTATAACTATCATAAATACATTTTCTTGAAAATGAGGGCGAATGGAAGATTGTAACTCCTAATTTCAAGGGCTAAATTTACTTTTTTTACCCTCTCCCTTAAAATAAGGTGGGCTAACCTCCATACCTTTTTTTTTTTATAAAATAAATTTGAGGCGATTTGTAACAATGTACTGTGATACACCTGGATGCAGGTGTTTTAAGTGTTCATTAATGGAGTCATTTAATAGTGTCGGCGTGAGGTCCTGCCCGCTGCTGGTTAGCGCATTTCTCCAAGCTCAAGCTCATCTCACTCTGGTTCACATAAGGCGACTGCAGGTCCGCCTGCAGTTTGAATTAATTGCTCACCTCGGACATCACAAGGCCCCTGTGGTTTTATTCATGGCACTCTCGGCCTTTCATTCCACTATTCGCTCCTCAACCTCTTGCCTTTGCCCATTCCATTTTGAAAGTCTTTGCAACAGAATAGTCTCAGCCATTAGTGTTTGGCTCCTAGTGGCTCTGGCTATTGAAACTAAGCTTTCCTTATCCCGTGCTCAGCCCTGTGCTCTGATTCTTTCTCAGGTTCTCCTCCGGCTATCTCGTCTCTCCACCACAGTTACCTGTTCTGCTAAGTTTTCCACTCGAAACGTGGCAATGATTCGTCATCGTATGCAGAGCCATCATGGAGGGAGCCATTGTGGTCATGGGCATTCTCAGCCCACTCAATTTGTTGATCAGCCTTTTCCCCCAGCTTCTTCGCCTTCATCTCAAGCAAATTCGCCTCCATCTAGCCCTTCCCATAGGCATTTTCCGCATAATTCTTTCCATACAACTCATTTTAAGTTCTATATCAATCTTAACAGGCCTATTATCACAGAAAAACATTACCATTATTTTCTCTGAGGAAGAGATTCAGCCTCAAGCTACTGCGCGCACCATGGCTGAGACATCTCAGGGTGGTCACAGAATAGAGGGCAACCATGGCATTGAGCAGAATCTGGCAGATGAAGGTAAGGCCAACAGGCGTGGTGATCTGCATGTTGAAGAGGATGCTCCTAGCGACACTCTACCACCGGGTGGTAGCCCCCATGGGGCCCCTATCTCAGTTGCAATATCAGGAAGTTCCTGCAGTACGCGTCCGACGTCGGATCATCCAGGTGGCAGCGGGGAAGGCGACAAGGCGAAGGATGGAACTATTTGGTATGACAATGAGTGTTCTGTTGTGGAGGAGCAGCTGGACCAGGACATGGTCATGTGATGCCACCTAGCTCCCTTGCGTGTCCTCCCTGAAGTTTATTTTAGATCACTCTGTCAAGTTCAGATGGTTCTGGTTCTGTGGATCTGGTTTTGTCTATGTGGCTTGGTTGTCTGGCTCTCTGTCCTTATGGTCTGGAAGTATGGTTCTACTTGTTATCACCAAGAAATGCAGTTACATGTACATAAATGTTGTCCAAAAAATTTTATTGTCAAAAAATAGGTGTCAAATAGTTGTTGTCCTATGTTCGTTACTTAGGGATCATGTTTTAGAAAGTTATTAATGTAAATCGTTTTCAAATACCGTTAGTCATCCTCCATCATGATTGTATAAGGCCTGTCTTATCTTGCTTATGTCACTGGCCCTTTTCGCATTTTCGCAGTGCAGTTTTATTGGCTGATTTGGAAGCGCAATGATGTTTTAGCTTTTTTGCAGCGTGTCAGTAACCAGCCATTTCGTAGCGCATTTTGATAATTTATAACTATCTGCGCTACGAAATCGCGGATTCGGGAATTTTGCAGCACTGATTCTTAAAATGTCATGTCTGGGGGGATGAGTCAGTGTGTTCGTCCGTTTATTGTCAGTTGGCGTCCTTTCCAAGCGATTATGAGCCATCATTCCACCAATGGGTTCATAGCCATGCACATGAAAATCATTCAAATGGTTTTGTAATGCATGGCAGTGTTATGATGTCTGTTAGTGATGCATGAACTGACCCGTTTGTATGATAAGACTGTTAAATTGCAAAGGAGCCCGAGTTAAGGAGCCCGAGTTTCTTCCTTAAAGAACCTGATTGCAAGCGAGCCTGCATTCCAACATTTGAATTTGCCATTTGAGTTGAAGCTGGTAGTTTCCCTCTGTGCGAAAGTTTTCAAAGCGAAATGGAGAAGAAGGGGCATTGGTCTGGAAGATGTCAAAGAACAGAACCTGTGGGATTGGATCTTGCATTAAGAGATGAAGGTGTAAGACAAGCTTTTCAGGATGCTAGTTGCTGGACATTTTGTGAGAAGCTACAGGGTGGACATGCTGAGGTAACAAAAGCATTTGCCTTAAATTTTACAGGTTTAAGTTCTAAAGTGTCTATGTTAGAATTCCCAGTATCTCCAGAGGTTATTGCTAGGGTGACTGAAATTCCGAGAGGAGGGCAGGAGTGGTTTAAAAAATTCAAATTTGATATGAACCCCTGCAAGGAATTCCTGAAGGAACCTTATGTGAATGAAGATCTCACAAAGGCTGTGCCAAGGAATTATGTAAAGGAACACTATGCACTTCTCCTCACATGTATTCAAAAGTATTTAACATGTGAAGGGAGATATACTAAAGTTTACTCCTATCATTTTAAGCTGTTGCTGCATTTTACAGGCAAAGCATCTATAGATATTCCATTCTACTTGTTTCGTAGCCTCAGCAAGATGTGTGATAAAATTCAGTTGAAGAAGGATAATTGGGAGACATCATTGTTTCATCATGGTTTAGTAAAACTGTTAGTGTTGGATAGTCTGCAGAAAATTGGTCGGGATTGGGATTCTTTTATTTTTATGGCTGGTTTTCAGAGTAAGATAGGCCTCACCCCATTGCCTATTAGAGAAAGAGAAAAGTCAATTGAGGAACCTACTCTTGCTGAGCTTAGAAAGGAGATAAAAGATAAGAAGAGGACCAAGACCCAATTGAAGGAATCAATGAAGCCATTGGTTATCAAAGAACCATCTCAACCATCATCAAAAGAGAAGGTCAAGCACAAGAAAGATGCACCTGGATCAGGTGCGGCTGAACAGGTATCAAGGGTAAAGACCAGAGGTCAATTAAGCAAGGAGAAGGGCAAATCAATAGCTGTTGAAGAAAGTCCAATTTCAAAGGCTAGTTTAAATGATTTGCTTGAGGCTATTGATTTTGAACAGGCTAAATCAATGCATATTGAGCCAATGCACATTGACCTAACTCAATCATCACCAGAGAGCACTAAAAAATCAAAGGCTTTGAAGAGGTTAAGGTTTGATGAACCTGGTGAAGAGTTTGTGCTTAAACCACGAAGGCCAGTTACAAGGAAACAAATTAAAGAGGCCGAGAAGGTGCATGAAGAAGGGGTAGCTGTAAAGATGCCCAGAACAGAAGTAATTAAACAACTGCCCAAAACAGAGGAAGCAGAGAAAATAAAGAAAAAACCTTTTACAAGAAAACAAGTAAGAGAAATGGAGAAACAATCCAGAACAAAGGAAGCAAAAGACGGAAACACTGCATCTACAAAGAACCAGTGGGAGGCAACTGAAAGAGAAATGGCTGAGATGGAGAGGGCCATAGCTGAAATCGCAGCCATGGAAAAGGAGGTTGCAAAATTGAAAGCACAACTAAATAAATTAGCTGCCAAATGAAATTGCAGAATTCTGAGTCAGGTGCTGTTCCAAAGTTTTGTTTAATTTTGCTTAAGTTCATTATTTTTAAGGCATGTAAGCACGGATATATAAATCCAAGGTAAAATAGGAGTTTTGAAACTGATGGTAGAGCTGTTAAAATCACAGAGAATATCGAGACATTCACTAAAGACTGTGTTTTTGAAAAAACAGCAGTTTCATAGCGCGCTACGAAACTGCTGTAGGTGTTGTTTTTTGAAGAAAATAAACAGTTCAATGATGAGGTCAGCAAATTTTTGAAGAAAATGCTTAATGAACATCAAGGAGACCACATAAGGCTAGCAGGGCCATTCAGATAATGATAAGTGTGCATTCTCCATAAAGGTGAAATATTTTGTCTTAAGCTACAGCTTTAATAAAGGTACTTTATTACCAGTGGTTAGGGTTTGGCTGAAGATGCATACGAGGATTTTGGCTTGTACACCTGTTCAATTAACAAGGCTTCCAGCAAATCTGGGAATATGGTGATGCTCGTCAATTTTGGGGTATTAAAAGAGCTGGGAACATATTGCTTAACTTTCGAAGGATGGTGGGAAACAAGGGCCGAGAAAACAGGGGTTTGTTCTTATGATTAATGAACCATCAGCACATTCAGCATCCAATGCTAATCTTGTTCCTTGCATCCTTATCTCAGCTATCACGGCCAAAACTAAAGGAGACAGTTGTCGAAGATCTAGAAAGGAATCATGTAACGAGGAGAATAGAATTAGAATTTAAGTTTGATTAGGACTCTTTGTAATTACAACTTAAATACTTGGTGTGTTTAATGAGTCTGTTTAAAATAGATAGGGGTAGTTAATGACAGTCATCGAGCTCCCCTCATGCTAGAGGAGGAGGCTCAAAGTAGTTAAGAATGTTTTTCTATATATAGATAAAACTCTGATGTAATGAGGGTTGGAGGTTTATGCAAAAAACAGAGTTTATATTGGCCTGTGTAAAAGACTTTTTACAGTAATAGAAAGGCTACTTTTTCTTCTCAAGATTCATACTTTGTTCAAATACTCAAAATGTATGTGGTTTTGTCTTAACCTTCATATTTTATAGCTCCATAGATATACAATCACTCTGAATTCACCTAGTGCTCAGACTTCCTGTGTATATTTATGAGTTGAGGTTCTTTTGAGAAATGTTTTGAGTGTTTAAACATTACATGCCTTGACTTCCATGAATGAGTAGTTGATAGTTTACTGAAATGGTGTTTGACTCCATGAGCCCAATGGAAGAAATGTTATGTTGTATTTCCAACCATCATGTTTATTTAAGTTCTCATTATAAGAGTTAGCCCTCTTATTGTTTATAGATAAATCAATAGTTTATTTTGAGAGAGCCCTCTCAGGTTAGGGAGGCTAATCCTTAGCCAAAAGTCTGGTCTGAAATAGTTACATAGAGTCTAATTGATTAGCAGCCATCAGTACATGATTTTGTGATAACACTACTATTGATATGGATAGAATCTTTGTCTTTTGTTGTCACTGTATTCAGGTTCCTATGTCTGGTTCTCTGTACTCTCTGTCCTTGTGGTCTAGCAGTCTAGCATTCTATTGTTGATATAGATAGAAGCTCTATCTTTTGATGTCACTGTATTCAGGTTCCTATGTCTAGTCCTCCCAATCATGGGACAGTTTTGATGAGCTGAAAGCATGAAGATGTTCTCATCCAAGGTTTCGACCTCCTTGTAATTATATTTTCTTTTTTCCTTTAATAGATTTAGTCTTTACAGAGAAAAAAACAATGTATTATGATACAAAATATTCACCCAATAAAAATATAAAACCCCATTATTTAGCCCAAGGGCGAAAATTCGCCCCTAAAATTTTCCATGCTGCAAAGCCTTCAGGTTGCTTCATGTAGATCTCCTCTTCTAGATCCCCATGAAGAAATGTTGTCTTCACATCCATCTATTCTACCTCAAAATTAAAAGCAGCAACAACAAATAAAAGTAATCTAATAGAAGTTACCTTGGAAACAAGAGAAAAAATATCACCAAAATCAATTCCTGGGTTTTCTTCTAGCTGGTAACTCCACCAGATCCAAAACCTCATTTTTGTGTAAAGATGCCATTTCATCAACCATGGCCTCTTTCCAGATTTTTCCATCCTCTGAATCTACTGCTTCTTTCATAGTTCTGGAATCATCATCAGTAACATACAAAGAAAAACTTGAATATAAAGTAGATGGAATATACCTTTCTGGCTTCCTTCTTTCTCAAATTGATCTTCTCATGCCCGAAGTTTGTGGCTCTTCATCTTCTGATTCCTCCTCTGTTGTAGAGTCCGATTCTTCCTCCTTTAGCTTAAACTCTATCTTCTCAGGTTCCTTTGGTTGGACTCCATGTTTAATAACATATTTTACCTTTGTAAACAACACATCTCTGTTGTACACAACCTTCCTTGATACTGGGTTCCAAAGCTTATAACCCTTTAAACCATCCTTATACCCAATAAAGATGCACTTTTTTAATTTACTATCCAACTTGGTTCGTTTCTCCTTTGGAACATGTGCATATGCATCACATTCAAATACCCTTACATGTTAAAGAGAGGGTTTCTTACCAATCCATACCTCTTGTGGAGTCTTATCCTCCAACGTTGATGAAGGTGATATGTTGACCAGGTAACATGATGTCTCCATTGCCTCCGCCCATAATTCTTGTCCTAACCTGACACCACTGAGCATGCTTCTTGCCATTTCCATCAACGTCTTGTTCATTCTATTTGCAACTCCATTTTTATGAGGTGTATATGGAGTAGTCTTCCCGTGCTATACCACACTTCTTAGAGAATTCTTCAAATTCCTTAAAGAAAAAGTCTCCATTGTTATCTATTCTCAACACCTTTATGTTCTTCTCCGTCTAGTTTTCCACTAGAGCCTTAAGTTCTTTAAACCTGTCAAAGACTTCAGATTTATTCTTAAGGAAATATATCCATGTATTCCTTGAGAAGACATCTATAAATGATACATAGTACACAGACTTACCCAGTGATGGAACCTTCACGGGTCCAAACACATCACTGTGCACAAGCTCTAATATTTGTTTCTCCCTCTTACCACTCGAGGGGAAACTCACCCAATTCTACTTCCCATATACCCAATTTTCACAGAAATCAAAATCCAAAGAGCTATTACTAATAACTCCTACCATACCTTTACCATGAAGTATTCGAACGCCCTACTCTCCAATATGTCCAAGCATTTGATGCCACAACATGGTCTTCTCTCCAGAGACCACTAGATTTTCTGGTCCACTTTTAGGAAACATGGAACTGTTGCACCCATCAACAATAGTGCTACCTTGCAACTTGTACAGAGTTCCAATTCGAACTCCCCGCATCAATACCATTGCCCCCCCAAACTATCTTGCAGGTATCCTTCTCAAACACTATTTTTACACCTACATCATCCAACTTGCTTACAAAAATCAAATTTCTGGCTAATGCAGGAATATGTAGAACACCTGGAAGTGTTCTAACCCTTCCACCTTGCAACTTCAACTTTACATTTCTGCGACCAACGATTATAGCCTTCTTGTCATCCCCCAAGAAGAATCACCACCATCATATTTCGCATACTCGCAGAACCACTTTTTATGGGGAGTGAAGTGAAAGGATGCACCTGAGTCAATCAACAATGCATCATGATATACATGTGTACTTGAAGAAGCCAAGTACACATCCCCACCTTCATTTAAGGTAGTTTTTTCCTCTATAGAAGGAGCATCATCAGATCCCTTTCCTTTATTAGGAGCTTTATATTTACAGTCCCTTTTGTAGTGCCCTTCCTTTCCGCATTTTTCAGCACACCACCTTTACAAGTTTTCCTAGAGATTTAGATCTCCCACTCGATGACTTATTTTTGTTTCTATTCTTAGACAGTCCTCATACAGACAAGGCATCACCATTCTGGCTCTCCATAATTTTCCATCTCATCTCCTCCATTAGCAAGAATGAGACTATTTCATCAAACTATAAGGCAATTGTATTGCTACCTATTGCAATAACTAGACTATCCCACAAATCTAGTAGAGAACACAAAAAACTGATGCACTTATCTTCATCTGAAATTTTAATATCAACAGTTAATAACTGACTTACTACAGTATTGAATGCATTTAGATGCTCTGTCACCGAGTCTCCATCTTTCATCCTCAGGTTATACATCTTTTTCTACAGGAATAGTTTATTCACCAGATGCTAAGATTGGTACAAAGTCCTTAAATTGTTGTACAAAGCCTTAGCCGTAGCTTCCCCTGATACATTCAACAATACTAAATTTGAGACACACAATCATATTGTGCTCTTTGCCTTCTGATCTAAGTTCTTCCATTTTTCATCAGACATTCCCGTTGGTTTAGTACCCGGATCTACCGCGATCCACTGATCTTTATCCACCAATAGATTGCCCATCTTGAGTTTCCATAACTCAAAAATCCGACCATTAAATTTCTTGATCTCTATCTTTCCACTACTCACCATCTTCTTTCACCACTAGAATTGATCTCGTAAATCTCCCACTGAACAGGGTCTACCATAGGCCCCAGCGAAACCCCTGAGGAACAAAGGCGTCCCCTTGAAGCAAAAACAACTTTGATACCAAATGTAGGTTTTAACCCCATACAGAAATTACTTGCATACGAATTCTAAAACACAGAAAATAAACAATGTGAGAGCATAACACATAAAACAAATATACATAGATATTTTCCCTTTGATCCCAAAATCGAGACTATTAGCTTGATTTTTCATTATGTTCCTTTCAATGTTACAATACATATTTATACATGTCAAAGCATCCAATACCATGGACGGAAAACCATCGCGTCCAAAACCATGTGCGAAATCATGTACAAAACCATAGGTAGGTCAGCCCAACCTAATACAGGGTCCAATTTGTTTTTTTCTTGGGGTGCAGCCGCAGATCCCGTAGAGTGGGGCTACCCACTCCCCCCCCCCTGTGACCCCGTTGTTGCACAATCGGTGCAATGAAGGGGGGACTCCGCCCCCCCTCTGACCCCCTGGTTGACTATGTGGGCTAGTTGTCGAAAGAATATAACACAACCCAACAACCCATAGATGACATTACAACCCTTTGAGAAATGGGCGATAAATTTTGTGGGACCCATTCAACTCCAAGGAAAAAAGATGGAAGCGAGGTACATTATCACGCAACCGAATATTTGACTCGATGGGTGGAGGGACAACCTATAAAGGACTGTACAGGTGTGACTATTGCAAAGTTCCTCTTTGAGTATGTACTAACATGATTCGGGTGTCCAAATATTTTGATGAGTGATCATAGTACACACTTTCTGAACAAGACAATTAGTGCGCTGACAGAGGAATTTTAGGTATATCACTAGAAGAGCACACCTTATCACCTACAGGCTAACGAGATAGTGTAAGCATTCAATAAATTGTTGGAGAATGCACAGACTAAGGTTTGCAACACTCAACAAAGTGATTGGGACCTATGCATACCCGCATTACTACGGGCCTATCGGATGATATGCAAGAAGTTGATTGGACAAACACCCCTTAGGCTTGTCTATGGCATTGAAGCGGTGATGCACATGGAATACATTGTGCCTATTTTGCACATAGTGGTGCTCATGGGTATGATGGATCACAAAGCCCTGTAAGAGAGGCTTGCACAATTGGCTGAGCTTGAGGAAGAGAGATTTCTAGCTAGATTTCATCAATAGGTTCAAAAGCAGCACAGAAAAGCATGGCATGATTGGCACAGTAAGTTGCGCACTTTTAAGGTAAATGACTTGGTTTTGTTACATGACAACAAGTTTTATAAATTTTGAGGGAAATTCAGAATGCATTGGTTAAGACCCTATGTCATTAAGGAGATACTGATGGAGGAGCAATTCAGTTGGCTAAATTGAATGGGGATTCCTTCCCAGGAAAGGTGAACGGCAATCGATTGAAGCCATACACCGATGGTCCGGCCATGTGACTATTTGAAGGTAGAACAGTCTTAGCACTCCAAGCAGCTTAAAGGAGGTGTGGGACTATAAAATACACTGCCCAGGTTGAGGAGTTGTGTGATTGGAGGATTGTGCAAAGCAACAAAGTGTCACAGGGTTTGCAACAATGCGAAGGGAGTTGCACTACCCATGGTGAAATTGCACAGGTTGGCTGTAAAGTGACTATTAAAGTCATTGTTCATGATTTGATGGTACAAATGTGGCAAAATGGAGTGGGTGGTCGACAATTGAGACAAAATTTATGGATTAGATCCTTGGAAATCTGCCATCAATCCGGCATTAATGAACCAAATTTGGGGGGAATGGTCAGATTTGAATTCAAAATGCCATACAAATTACAGGTGGCTTCCTAGTGAAAAACACTTGGCATTTTGAGAATTGAGTTTTTGAGCTCTCAAGCACACATGAACCGAGAATTCTTCAAGGATCTAATAGCAAGTTCAGCATTTGAGAAATTACTAGAGATGTCATGAGCACTGCTGGGAAGAATTATGTCGGCACCCACAAAAGCTATAGATACTGAAGCAGAGGAGTCGATGCTAAACATTGTTATGGAGGATGAAAAAGCTGCTCCAGAGGTTGTCGAAGTATTAGCAGAAGTCCCTAAATCACTAAGAACGTTGAGACCAAAGCCAACCCCAACCAAGGAGAGTGTGAAGAAGGGAAAGTAGCCTGCGACATTAGTACATGCATCACCGAGAAGAATTCCACTGAAGGACAAGCCCACTACACAAGAAAAGTGCAAAACCATCAATCTGGAGTCGGAGTACGAAGCAATCGAAGACATCTAAATGGATGATGAGGATGTGGGAATAGACATGGAGGAAGTTGAAGCCCAGGGTGTTGATCCTATCACTCAGTTTCCTGAGTACGTCCCTCCAAACAAGGACAAGACCAAGGTGCCAAAAGATATCGATGAGAGAAAGGTCCCCTTGCAAACCCCTCTACTGCCAGATGAAATTGTTTTTGAAGGACCTTGCTTGGGGCAGGTTCCTCTGTTAAAACTCGAAGACAGGGACTTGGCTGACCATGAAAAGTTCCCGCACTTGGCGACCAAGCAACTGATGCGCCACATTATCGATACAACCACCGAAATGAGCTGCAGAGGTGGCTTAAAGGAGTAGACAGGGAAAGTCTGCTCAACTTGCTATGGGTGGTGCACTACAACCAAACCCTGATTACAGTCTTAGTCATCAAGCAACTGCTGTGCTTGGTGCATGATGGGTGTCTGTGGTTGGAGGAGCCAATACCCATCACTGACAGATTGATCCAGAGGATCATGCGGTTACCCTACACTAGAGAAACTCTGGCCATGATGTTTAGTGGAAAAGGTGGTGAGAAGGCCCTCGCGGAGGCCATGAAAGAGAAGTTTAAGTTGGTGAAAAAACCACTTGGATATGCCATATCCAACATCTGTGACCCTACTGTAAAGGTGGCTACACATATTTTAGCATCAAAGGTGATGAGGAAGTGTCATGTTGAGGTTCTATCACTTGTCATCTCGCTAGTAGCCTAGTGCGCCGAAGGAGTTCAGTTCAATTGGGCAGACTATCTCCATGATGAGTTCCTTGCAAACTACCACGATGAACAAGAGCTTAGCAAGACGTTCCACTATGCATGGATCTTGTTGTCTATTGTGCTAGTAGCATGGGAACTACCATAGGATAGTCAATTCCCTTCGGTCGCACTAGACCTACCAGAAGAAGTGAAGTACACTTCACTATGGGTGACCAAGGATGGAGATGAACATCCACATGGCCGTCAATTGCAAATCGCGGTTGTTGCCTATGGTGTTCGCCAACTTTGAGGGCTATGCGAAGTTTAAAGCATATTTTCACCATGTGTCCATCAGGGCATGGAAGGACCCTACATAGACATGGTATGACTTACCTTACCTAGCAAAAGATGATGCCATTAATGCAGTACTTGATTTTTGGCTGACAGAATGGTGCACTACAGCAGACTTGGTAGTGGGAGGGATCAAGTCCACCATGCAGCTTAAGAAGGATGAGGCCAAACTCAAGATGATGTAGCTCGCTAAAAAGAGAAAGAAGGAGGCCGCTAAAAAGGTCTAGGTGGAGCGCGATGCTGCTCAGTAGACGAAGAAGCAAATAGGTGGAATAGAGCGGGGTTATGACAAAGGCGCAAGGTTGCCTTCACCCAAGACAGAGCAGCATGATGCAGAACCACAGGTGACATTCGCCCACATCAAGCATCTAAGGGAGTAGGAGAAAGGATGGTCCATGAAGACATCCAAGGGCTCTAAGACATCACTAGACCCAATCACCCTCACCGAGGGCGATTTGCATGACATCGGTGACTTGGTGCGGGATGTCACCGTGGAGGCCCTACAACAGTTTGAGTAGCAAGAGCAACTAATATTGGGGGCTATCTAGACAGACTTACAGGAGCTGCAGACTTGCATATCACAGGCTGGCACAATGTCCACCAGTCTTGCTATCAACATTTCAGAAGTTGTCGAGAAGCTGTGCATGAAGGCATCCAGTGCGATAGTGCTACCTGATGGGGCACTGACCTTGGAGAATGAAGCTGACCAGCTCACTGTTAATGCCCTTGAGGGAGTAGGGTTGAATCTATTAGTGCTCCCTAGTGAGGCACTCCACCTCTTACCGGATGGAGTGATTTCTTAGTTGAGGGCACGTGAGAATCGTGCCCTATGGGTGACTACTGAGCAGTGGATTAACAATGAGCAGATGGCACTACAACGAGACTCTTCCATCACCGCCGTGACCGAGGTGACCAACCAAAACAACCATATAATGCAGGTCGTTGAGGAGGCATGTTGAATGGTCCCAGAGTTGGCTATTCCTGAGGAAGAACCAATAGAGGTGCACATTTTCAAGCTCGCTACACGAGTGCACGACACTCATACAAAAATGGCGAGGGTTCAGTTCGAGTTGAACCTGTAGATCATCGAGTTACAGTTGAAGGCCCAGCCTTCAACTCTATCAGAATTAAAGGATCAGTGTACAACCACTTTCACAGGGGAAATATCGGCGGTTGACAATGCAGTAGCAGACTGCGCACAACTTTATGAGCAGTCATTCGAGGTCCTGACGAGATTGCATGAGGACCCTAATGTACAACGACTAGTGATGGAAGCGTGAGAGCTGCAGCAACACTATGATGAGGTCAAAGGCACAATGCAAACCGTCACACTCATACAGAGATTGGAAAAGCTACAAGAGGCCAAGCAGCTGAAAGAACAGGTGGATGTAACACTATACAAGGAAGCAATTCTAAAGGCACGACTGAAGCCCTAGCTGGATGAGGCTTATACGGTGACAACCTTTATTGAAGGAAATCTTGCGACTATGCAAGAAACTCATAAAAAGCTTTAGGCTGACAGTTCAGGAGTAGTGACTGAGCAGATGGTTGAAGACGCGAAGCAGGCAGTTGCACAGTGCACTGTCGAGGTTGCAGGCATACAGGTTGAGCTGGAAGGTCTTCGCACTAAGATCTCCACACCTATCGAGTGACTCAAGAGTGAGTCATGATATTTGGGGTTGGGGGCCTATTGGGAATGGGATCCCCCAAGGACATTTTTGGGGCTAAAAGCCCATGTTTTGGGTCATGTTTTGTAATAAAGTGTAAAGTCTTCGCATTTTGTGTTCATAGAGAGCGAAGGTTTCATGAGTCATAAAGGGTTGTCTGCCCTTATTTTGTAAAGTGTAAATTTGGCTGTAAAGATCTACCCATGGTCCAGGAACCATGGGATTGTATAAAAGCAACTAAGTAAGTAAGCTCTAAGTAGGGAAGTCATAAGTTGTAGAAGAAGTTTTGAGCGATAAGGAGAGAAGTCTAAGATTCGAGTGTTAGCGTAGGTAGAGGCTCCGTGGTTGAGTGCACAGAGACCTAGGGTAGAAGTCTACCGCTGAGTGCAAAAACCCCTGCAGTTGTGTCCATAGGAAGAATAGAGTCTGTAATCATATGAAGATATCAATAAAGAGAATAATTCTACAAATTCTGTGTCTTTATTTCCTGTTAATGTATCTTATCATATTGTGTATGAATTTCATTTATAATGCTTGTGTGGTGTGCGAATGTATGTAATCACATTGGATAATTAACGCAAGTAAAAATATTTGTTTATGTGGCACTAACTGTGATTTTTTAATAAGATAAGTAAGGCACTCAAGATAAATTGGGAATCTACATAGTACGTTGTCCTAGTAGCACCAAAGTACCTTAGCCATAGGTTAGGGATGCGCAAAGGTCAATTGTACCCCTTCACAGAGGTACTAAAGGACGGAATAAAGGGTTAGACTGACAAAGCCTAGAACTTAGAAACCTGCACAAAAGCAGGAATAGAAGGAAGACACCGACATCATATCATCTTATGGTGTGGAACCTGTAGATCATCGAGTTGAACCTGTAGATCATCGAGTTACAGTTGAAGGCCCAGCCTTCAACTCTACCAGAATTAAAGGATCAGTGTACAACCACTCTCACAGGGGAAATATCGGCGGTTGACAATGCAGTAGCAGACTGCGCACAACTTTCTGAGCAGTCATTCGAGGTCCTGACGAGATTGCATGAGGACCCTAATGTACAACGACTAGTGATGGAAGCGTGAGAGCTGCAACAACACTATGATGAGGTCAAAGGCACAATGCAAACCGTCACACTCATACAGAGATTGGCAAAGCTACAAGAGGCCAAGCAGCTGAAAGAACAGGTGGATGTAACACTATACAAGGAAGCAATTCTAAAGGCACGACTGAAGCCCTAGTTGGATGAGGCTTATACGATGACAACCTTTATTGAAGGAAATCTTGCGACTATGCAAGAAACTCATAAAAAGCTTTAGGCTGACAGTTTAGGAGTAGTGACTGAGCAGATGGTTGAAGACGCGAAGCAGGCAGTTGCACAGTGCACTGTCGAGGTTGCAGGCATACAGGTTGAGCTGGAAGGTCTTCACACTAAGATCTCCACACCTATCGAGTGACTCAAGAGTGAGTCATGATATTTGGGGTTGGGGGCCTATTGGGAATGGGATCCCCCAAGGACATTTTTGGGGCTAAAAGCCCATGTTTTGGGTCATGTTTTGTAATAAAGTGTAAAGTCTTCGCATTTTGTGTTCATAGAGAGCGAAGGTTTCATGAGTCATAAAGGGTTGTCTTCCCTTATTTTGTAAAGTGTAAATTTGGCTGTAAAGATCTACCTATGGTCCACGAACCATGGGATTGTATAAAAGCAACTAAGTAAGTAAGCTCTAAGTAGGGAAGTCATAAGTTGTAGAAGAAGTTTTGAGCGATAAGGAGAGAAGTCTAAGATTCGGGTGTTAGCGTAGGTAGAGGCTCCGTGGTTGAGTGCACAGAGACCTAGGGTAGAAGTCTACCGCTGAGTGCAAAAACCCCTGCAGTTGTGTCCATAGGAAGAATAGAGTCTGTAATCATATGAAGATATCAATAAAGAGAATAATTCTACAAATTCTGTGTCTTTATTTCCTGTTAATGTATCTTATCATATTGTGTATGAATTTCATTTATAATGCTTGTGTGGTGTGCGAATGTATGTAATCACATTGGATAATTAACGCAAGTAAAAATATTTGTTTATGTGGCACTAACTGTGATTTTTTAATAAGATAAGTAAGGCACTCAAGATAAATTGGGAATCTACATAGTGCGTTGTCCTAGTAGCACCAAAGTACCTTAGCCATAGGTTAGGGATGCGCAAAGGTCAATTGTACCCCTTCACAGAGGTACTAAAGGACGGAATAAAGGGTTAGACTGACAAAGCCTAGAACTTAGAAACCTGCACAAAAGCAGGAATAGAAGGAAGACACCGACATCATATCATCTTATGGTGTGGAAACTGGGTTCCAGCATCCCCCATACTGCTTCGGGTGAGAATTCATTCCGCGCTCCGCGGGCTGATTCCGAAAGGGCTAGTAGTGTAGGGATTTGTTTGGATAACTAATGTTGAACCTAGGTTAAGCCCCGCGTAGCCAATAGTCTCATATGCCTAGATTTTGAACTATGTACCCAAAATTTTTGATATATAATAAAATGATGGCTTCTATGTGTTTGTGTTTAAGTGATGTGTATGCAAAATGAATTTTTGCTTTATCATGTGCATGGTTAAAACTATTGGTGTGAAAATCGATAATATAACACATAATTAGCTAATGAATTAGCCAAGATGTTTTGATCTCAAGGAATATGAAAATGATAAATGCAGTCAAACAAATGTTCGAAGAGGCATACCCTCAAAAAATAACATAGGATAGTAGAGTTCGTTACAGAATAGAGACAATTGAGCTGAAACACTGCAGGGTGAGAGTCAAGATGAATAAATAAGTGGCATATGACAAGGTGAGTAGCCTCGTTCGAGAGATAAATGAAAACATTATATCCAACCACATTGTTGGTAACAGAGTGAATACAAATACCCCCACAATTCACAAGCTCATTAGTGGACAAAAAGATGACCAAAGTAGTGGAAGTAATGTTCTGAGCGTAATGAATTACACCATCTACAAAACCTTTATAGGGAAGAAAGGGTTGTGACATATGTTCATCAAACACCAAAAACATTAATCAAACACAAAAACCATGGAAAATCTAAGGCAAGCAAAGAAACTAATCACACACACATATATGCAATATGTACAAGTGACCATGCAAAGAAACTAAGCATAGTAGTGTTTTAGATAAAGCCCATTACATGGATTTGACAACAAATTCCCATCATAATCAACTAACTCGTAGGCTCTTTCGTTGAGAACACATTTAATAATATAGGGACCATGCGACATGGGTTCGAGTTTACGTACCCCTAACTTGTCATGGCCTTGGTCATAAACCAAATTAAGATCCCCTTCAGAAAAAAACACAAGGTCAAATAAACTATCATATTGGGCCTTAACATGTTTCTTATGATTTTTGTTATTGACCACAAAAAGAAGGAAATTTTTATCTAGATGAGAAATTTATAAGGGACTTTCTTCTTTAGCTGAAGTGTCATGGAGTAATTCAACAACTAGTTGAAGGGAAGGGATTTCACACTGGATATGAAGAACTAACTCCACTGTAGAAACAAATTGGAAAGGAGTAAATCTAGTGGCATATCTCATTGAGGTTTGATATACCCATAAGGATAAAAATAACATAAGATGCCAATTAGACTTATGGTTCCCTACCATCCATTGCAACATGGTCTTCAAAGTTGAATTGACAGCTTTGACATGGCCATTATCTTGAGGATAATAGGGTGTTGAGTGTCCATAACAGAAACACAACTTGGCAGCTAGTTCCTACATCATATGGTTCTATAAATATCTACCATGATCGGTCACGATGTGTTTAGGCACACCAAACCTGGTGATGACATGATTGAATAGGAATAAAGTAGTAATAGCACCATCATTTAATCATGTAGGCATGGCTTCAACCCACTTGGTAAAATAGTCAACAACCACGATGATGTAGTGATGACCTTAGGTTGAGGGTGGGTTGCATTGCATAAAGTCAATACCCGACTGTGAAAAATGTTTGACGACAATTATTGGGTGTAATGGGGTAGTATGAGCATGCATTTTATGAGAATATATCTAATAGGGATAACACTTTTGGACTGTTGAGGTATAATATTTAAAAAGTGAAGGCCAAAATTTCCCTACATGCAAGATTTTCTGGGCAATGGCAAGCCTAGAAAGATGACCACCACATGCCCCAACATAGAAATAATTCAAGATGTGATCAGATTCTTAATGATTAAGTCATCAACATAACATAGTGTCAACAACACAATTGTATAGAGTATCATTGATAATAGGATAGTGTCAAGACTGATGGCATATTTGCCGATGGTCATCACGAGATAATTTGGGCCGAAAATGTTGTGTTTGGAAATAAAAATGGATGTATCCATACCAAGGGTTGGAAGTAGTAATGAGGAAGAATGATTCATCATGCAAAGGATCCATGGCCAAAAATTCATCATTAGCCTAAGACATTCCAACAAGAAGCTCGGCAAAAGCTAAGGATTTTTTCGATTTAGCAATGGCGAACTCCAAATCAAACTGTTAAAGGATAAAAATCCACTTGGATTATTTTCCCCAAATGATTTGATGGTTAGGAATATGGTTCATGGTGTTGGATTCAACAATGACGATAGTCTTTTTCAATAAGATATAATGCCTCAACCATTGCACAATAGTAACACCTGCTAAGGCCAACTTCTCAAGATGGGAATAACAAAGCACAAGATTTAAAAGGCCTTTGATAAGATAGTAAATGGTATGTTCATTACGTGTATCGTATTCTTGGATGAGGAACATACCTAAGGAAAACATTGAGGCTTCTATATATAATAGAAAATCTCAGTTGAAATTAAGAGGACTAAGTAAAGGTGTGAACAATAAAGCTTACTTAAGGGCATCGAAACAACATTGGCTAGGTCATCTGAAATGAAAGATACTCCTTTCTTCAATAGGTGCATGAAGCCTTGTGTAATGTGAGCATCTTTGGAAATGAATCACTATAAGAAATTAGCTTTTCCCTGAAGTTTCTGAAGCTGGCGAATAGTACGAGGAGGAGGTAGATTGATAATCGCCTCAATCTTTGAGGGATTAGCATGAATCCATTTTTGAGAAATAATGAAGCCTAGAAATCGTCCAGATCATTCACAAAAAACACACGTTCAGATTGAGATAGATTTTGTAGTAATGAAATTAGAGAAAAACTTCTCAAAGCTGGGTAAGATGATCCTCACGAAGAAGAGAATGGACAGTAAGGTGATCAAGATAGACTTTAATGAAGTGTTTGATATCGTGGAATGCATAAGACATGACCCACTGGAAAGTAGCACCAACAGTTTTAAGACCAAAGGGTATTCTATGATATGAAAAAGTTCCCCATGGGAAGATAAAAGAAGTTCTGTGCTAGTCTTCCAGTTTGATTTTAATCTGGTTATAGCTGGAAAAACCATCCATAAAAGAGAAGATAGTATTACAAGTACACATGTTGAGAATATGGTAAATAAGAGGTGTAGGATAATTATATTTTAGATAGGCTAGGTTCAAGTCATAGTAATCGACACAAACTCGAATAAATCCTTGTTTCTTATCAGCTATAACATGGTTGGAGACCCATTTTGTCAAGTTTGTAGGATAAATGAAACCAACATCTAGAAGTTTATGGACTTCAGTTTTAATAACTGATCCAAATCGGATCCATAAACGACTGTCATAGAACCGTGACTAAAACAGGTCGAATAAATCCTTGAAGAATCCAAAACTGCAATCGAAAATACCCTGAACCAATGGCCATGGCACCTGGCGTGGAACGACAAGGACCTCGGTCAAAGCGCGCTGACCGAGGCCCATGGAGACAGAGTAGGAGGCCAAAATAGCCCCTGGGAGCCCTGGATCGGGAAAAGGAGCTAATTTTTTATGCGCGTTAGTGCTTAGCGCTATTGCGCATCACTAGGCGAAAATGGCTAAAATGGAAAGCCTCCAGCACTTGGTCGCATGGAGGAATCGAAGGACCGCGGGTAGAAAAAAAAAAAGGCGATGAAGGAAAAAGGCGGGACCCACACCGAAAAATCGGTGGTTTTCCTAGGACACCCTTGAATGGTAAGCGATTTTGGAGAAAGTGGAGGGATCACAAGCAACGATCGACGCGTGGCAGCGGAGGAGAGAGAAAAACGGCCGCGATCATGCACTATCAGTCGAGCAAGTCAACCACACTCAACATGCGAATGACGTTGGATCTAGCGGAGCCCAGATCGGATGGTTGAGATTGCGCTCGATAGACAGAGCGGAATTGACAAGGGATTAAGTTGCAATTTAAGAGGATTTGGAATCCGTTAACCGCCACGACGGAGAAAGCAGCGAATCGACAAGCGGGCTGGCGAAGTTTCGATGGAGACACGTGGCTACTTCCGGAGCATTATGCTGATGCCAAATAGGGAATTCCAAACACACAAGCGACAGGGGAAGTGACACAGGAAGGAGAGGAAATGAACAGACATGGAGGTCGAGTGGCTAAAGCCATGAGCAGAGATAGTGAATAGGATCAGAGGAGAGATTCAAATCGAAGAGTCCAAGCGACTGAGAGAGATAGTGAGCAATGAACCCTGAGAGGAAGACTAAGAACACAGAGCAGTAAAGCCGAGCAGAGGAGATAGAGGGCCGAGTTGACCACAGGCAGCATCAAGCACCAAAGAGCTTGAAGCATCAAGCCTTCCCATCGAGGAATCTATCCGGATTGAGCATCACAGTTGGCTCTTTCAACTGTAGACCAAAAGTCACAGAGCTGGTAGGAAAAAAAAGAGTCTATGAAACTCTGAGTGGCTTGGGGAATCCAAGAACCACCCTGCCAAGCAAAATATGTTATCAGGGGAACTCATATTGAGTCCCTGCATTGTAAATTCTTTGTTGTAAGACATAATAAAACAAGGCCACCACTAAAGCTGGAACAGAGACGTAGCCCTGGAGAATAGGGTGAACTCCTTATTAAAATCTGTTTGTGTCTTTATGTTGCTTATTGTATTTCTCTGCTGTATTTCCATGTAAAATTTCCATGTGTTGGCAATCTGATTGATCTGTTGTTTCAATTACATAGAACATACACACCAGCACATGAGTATGTAATACTTTAACTGAGGTCACTCACAGGGTGATTATCGGATCAAGTGGTATCAAAGCTTTAGGCTGTAAGGTTAGACAAGGTTGTGTTGGTTTAGCTGTGAATGATCACTAGATCAAAGCTAAATTTAGGAGAAGGAGAGTTGGTGGAAACTAATCCTGAAATTGGGAGAGTCTATTCTCGAAAGACAATGTCAGAAGAAGGTTCTGCAGGGCCAGACCCCCAGTTTGTAGAAAGTTTCCTAGCTATGAAGTCTATGGTAGAAGAAATGTATAGGAAATTTAGAAAGCATAAGGATGAAGATTCATCAGGCTCTAAACAAGATAAAGACGAAGAAGAATCTCATTCTCATGATCACTCTAAAGGAAAGGGAAAAGAAGAAAGCTTTCCTACACCTCCTAGTAGCCTTGTTCATAATAAGAAATGATTAAGTTAGATGTTAAATTTGATTTGCCTATATATGATGGAGAGTTGAATGCTGAAAAGTTGGACAACTGGATAAGACAAGTTGATGTATATTGTAGGGTACAAAACATAGACTCAGACAAGAGTAAGATTCAGCTGGGAAGCATATGCCTAGGAGGCACTGCCTTGGTTTGGTGGGAAGGTAGAACCCAAGCTAATGTGAAGAAGCATGGTAAGACCATCTCTGTGTGGAGTGACTTTGTCTCTGCCATCAGAAAGCAGTTTTATCCATTGACCTACATGCAACAAGCCATGATGAGTTGGCAAACTCTTCGGCAGTTGAAAGGGCAAAGTGTGCAAGGGTATACTCAAGAGTTTAGAAAGAAAGCATTGATGTTAGGTATCTCATTAGACTCACCAAAAACTCTTTTGAAGTACATTGGTGGTCTACACAGCTACATGAGGCATACCATCCTCATGTTTAATCCCACTAGTATAGATGAGGTATCTGTACAAGCTACTCATCCAGAAGCTAGAGGAAAGAATGGAAATCCAGAAGTTGGGGGACCATCCCAACCCACTGTAAGAAAGAGAAAGGAGAAAAGAAAGTAGAAGTGGAAAGCAAGAAAGGCTAACACTGCAAAAAAAGGCAAAGCTTCATTCACTCACTATAAAAAGGAGGGGCATGATGATGAGCACTGTTGGATTCTGCATCCAAAGTTGAGGCCTAAGAAGTCCGAGGGCAAGAAGAAGAAGACTGCTGCAGCTATTTAGAAAGATTTGGTGTCAGACTCGGGAGATGAAACAATCATTGCAGCCACAGGTATAAAAGGTAAGAATTCTGAAGCATATACTAGTAATTCTGCTCAATCTGTCATTGATGAAGAACATGAGAGAAAAATACGTGAGCTTTTCCATATTCGAGTCATTTCCAAAAATCAAAAGATTGATACTTTGTTTGATAGTGGCTCACAAGTAAATATAATTTCTGAAGCAATTGTAAAGAAATTTGGATTAACAACTACACCTCATAAGAAACCATACCCATTAGGATGGTTGAATGATAAAGCACAACTACAAGTGACTAGACAGTGCAAACTCAAGTTTTCTTTTGGGTTAACATTTGTAGATGAGGTTGAGTTAGATGTAATTCCTTTGGATATATGTGGAATGGTTTTAGGAAGTCCTTACTTGTATGATAGAAAGGCTATTTTCTATAGAGCTGAGAACAAGT